>JASVEL010009049.1:0-42866 GCA_032618575.1 Nicotiana noctiflora | reverse complement strand
CACCACTATCAAATTCACTCATTATGAAACATTGTAAGGTCAAAAGCCCCACATATTCCCTCTTTGAGTGGATATCACGTGCTCACAATGGTTGACAGATCAATTGAAACAAGAGAATCTATAGTATAATAGTTGAAGTTCCACTTGTATAGAGCTCAACAAATGATGAAGGATACTGCGAACCAACACACGCTTTATAGGTCGTTTGAAGTTGGTGACTAGGTTTATCTAAAGTTACAGCCTTACAGGCAAATTTCAGTGGCTACACGACCTTTCAGCAAATTGACTGCTAAGTACTATGAGCCTTGTCACACCTCCTTTGTCACTACTACACCACGTGAAGGGTATAATAAAAGAAGTTTTTCCAATTAAAGGACAACCGAAACGAGATTCGTTTATTAAGAGATTCAGAATCGCCACTTGGGAGATTTATGGTGTGCCAAGTCACCGCTTCGAATCTCGGATCTAAAAAAGGGTTTGACTCTGTATTACAGTCGCGAACCAGAAATCCGGGTAAGGAATTCTATTAACTCGGGAGAAGGTGTTAGGCATTCCCGGGTTCCGTGGTTCTAGTACGGTCGCTCAACTATCGTGTTTAGCTTATTTATCTGATTTCATTATATGATGAACCTATGTGCCGATTTTGACTTTTAAACCGCGTTTATTTAATCTTTTTAAATAAATTAAACGTTGTTTAAAACGTGCCTTTGGATTGCGTCACATGAAATACACCCGCGATCCTAAACACATTTTATTCAACGTTTTGGGATTTAATTTAGGTCACATGAAATGCACACTCAGGTTTAGGAAGGTAATTTTATTAAAATCGCACCTAAAGAGACTAACGTATTATTATTTTTGAGGAAAGCCGTGAAATTCGCTAAACGGCCTTTCCCGAAGTCTAAAAATTAATACAATATTTATTGAGGGCCCCGCAATTTTGCCTTTTTATTTGACGAGGCTCATCTCATTTGTTATAACTAAGGGCAAATCCAAAGCAATTATGATTTTCTATATTTTGTCTATACTATTTAAGAAAAGTCCTAATTGATTAATATTATAAATTTGGTGCCTCTAGTTCAAGTCCGAATCCAAACAAAAGGAAAAACCTTTTAATTTGAACTTGCTACCTAACTCAAAGGCCTAAACTTATACTACGTTCAAACTATGTATTGAAATCTTAGAAATAGGCCCAAATTAATGAGCCACGCGATGCTATGAACGACTTGTAGCAGGTAGGCCCTGTGGCCAGCGGGCCCGACGTACATAGGAAGCATGCCCAAGTAGGTAGTGTTGCCTCAATTCACTATCAAATCCCCATAATGGGACAGAGATGTCACGACCCCAATCCCGACCGTGATGGCGCCCAATACAACTGCTAGGCAAGCCCAACCATTTACACTCTCATCCCGAGCATGAAGTTCAAATCAATTACCTGAATATTATTATCAACAATAAAACTAAACTGAATAATCACCCAAAGATCTAGGGTCACGAGTCTAGAGCCTCTAAACATGATCGGATAACAATATCTAAACAAAATACTCAAGTATGAATAATGTATATACAAAGAAAAACTGGAATAAGAAGAGGAGCCAGGTCCTGCGAACGCCAGCAGCTACCTCAGCAACTCGGATGAATACTGATAAAAACTGGAATGCTGGTCTATCCCTCCTGTGTACCTGAATCTGCACACAAATGTGCAAGGAGTAGGGGTGAGTACTAAGTACTCAATGAGTAATAAATATATACAAGTAGCTGAAAGTAAGAAATCCACACAATACCACATAATGAAGCTAAACTACAGTCCGATTTCTCCTACGAACTAGCAACAACAGTACATTACCACTATCACACATAATTCACAGACAAAGATGCAATGCAAAGCACATAACCGCTACGGCGTGTAGCCCGATCCATTTAACATCGACGGCGCTCACTGGGGTGTGTACAGACACCGGAGGGGCTCCTACAGCCCAAGCGCAATACCGTTGCGGCGTGCAGCCCGATCCTCATATCAACCGCTGCGGCGTGCAGCCCGATCCATCCTCAGTCCAAAACATACATATAATTCATACAAAAGTTCAAATTGTTTATTTCGAGGTTCCAGTTCATTACTTATGAAAATACTTTAATTCTTATTAAATTTTCCAAAACTGGTGACTTAGCATTTCAATACGTTGATTTCAAACCAGGATTGAGATCAGTGATTAAGCATACAGAGCTATCACAATATATAACTATCCCCAGGGATACTACAGGTCGGCACAAGGCCCCAAACATGGCTTACAGCCCACAATTATTTCAAACACAGTGTTTTTCAACCACTAGTATCATATTATACTCATTCGGGATGGACTAAAGTCTCAATCCCCAGTCACAATCAATCTCGCACCTGCCACGGGGTGCGAGCCACGCCCTACTAGCGTCACAATGTGCTAAGTCGGGGTTTCGAACCCTCATGCTACCATATACACAAACTACTCACCTCTAGCCGGTCGTAGACTCGTCCGCGATGCCTTTTCCTTTGAATTTCGCCTCCGCGTGCGTAGAATCTAGTCAAACCACAACAATTATATCAAATACGAGTCAAAGAAACATAACCCAATTCAATTTATGCGAAATACGAGATAATACACTAAGTTGGTAAAACCCGACTCCGGGCCTGCTGCTCGAAAAATTTCAAAATTAGTACCAATAGATTTCTCGTCTCTCCACGAGTCCGTGCATATAAAATTTATCAAAATCGGAGTTCGAATGGCCTTTCAAAACCCAAAAATTCGTTTTAATAATTTATGCCCTAGTTCTTCACAAATTCTACCCAATTTCAGGATTTTTGGTGTTGATTCTATCATAAAATCATATTTTTGAGTCAAGAAACTTACCTCCAGCGATTAACCATTGATTTCTCTCTTAAAAATCGCCTCAGAAACTTCTTCCCGTTCCAAAATTGGAAGAAAACTCGACATGCTCATTATAGGTATACTGTTCACGCGTTTTACTGCTCCCAATGGATTCCTTGTGAAATGCTAATTAATTTAGGCTTTTGAATCACTCAATTTGACCTTATAATGAAGGAGATATGTAGGTTTTAATATTTGCAAATAGTGCAGGTTTTTAATACGCCATAAGGGGCAGTTTCGTCATTAACCTGAAAATCTGGGTAACTTTAGTAAAATGGCCATAAAATCCTCATACGATGTCCAAATTCGATGATTTTTTTTGCTACGGGTCCGTAATTACGATACGGATCTAATGCTTCATTAAAAATAGTAATCGGAGCTCATGTGTTCAATATGATATCATTTATGCTTGAAGAAATGATGTCGAAGCATAAGAAAAACGAGCATAACGCAACCCAAACCTATCTGAAACTCACCCGAGCTTCTCGGGACTGCATACGAACATACTAACATGCCACATATGATCATGCAAACTTAGTTTCACTCTCAAAACACCAAAACTAACATCAAAACACCAAATTTACATCGGATTCAAGCCTAGGTTCTTCTAAACTTTCGAAACTTGCATTTGATCTAAAAACCGACCTAAACACCTCCGAATGACTTGAAACTTTGTACGCATATCCAAAATCACATAACGAAGATACAAAAATTATCGAAATTCTATTCTGACCCCCGAATTAAAATCTCCCCTACCGTCCGGTTTTTGCCAAAATTCAACCTTAGCCAATTCAAGCCCAAAACTACATCGGACCTCCGAATTCGATTCCGATTGCTCTCCTAAGTCATACATGATCCCCCGAAACTATTAGAATCATCAGAATTCAATTTTGAGCTGTCTAACTCATCGGTCAACCTTCGGTTGACTTTTCCAACCTATTCTTCTCATAAAGAGGTTTATGGCCTCATTTTTATCTAAATTTCTTCCGATTTGATTCTAACTTTCCGAACACATATAAATTAGTATATTGAAGTGTTAAATGAAGAAAACGGGGGAATAACTCCCGTAACGACGGGTCGGGTCGTTACAAGAGAAATACAATTAAAAGAACGATTGATGTAGGCGGACGTGGTACCAGCATCGAACTCCCATGACAACGATAGGCCATAGTTCAATTTTAAATTAATTAAGCAATTTGACAGCTGAACCATAAACAATTTCTAACTAATGAAATTTATGAAGCAAATTTGAAATGATTAAAGCATTTTGAAGCAATTGTATCTTAATGGTTTTGATTCCTAGCTAAGAGGATATTATGGAATATTTTCCTAACTCTGTAGCCTCTGGAGGATAAATACAGACGTCTCTGTACCGATCCTTCAGACTCTACTAAGGTTGTTCGTGAGTTGTGAGACCTATGCAACCTAGTGCTCTGATACCAACTTGTCACGACCCGGATTTCCCACCATCGGGGTCACGATGGCGCCTACTAAATAGAAGCTAGGCAAGCCAAATATTAATTACATCTCCATTAATAACCAATTTCTTATTAACAACATAAAAATTACAGCGGAATAATCAAAATTAGCGGAAGACTTAGTCGGATATGATAAAGAAAAATCCAAATCTGATACACTACCCAAGACCGGTGTCACAATACTCACGAACTTCTAAGAATAATACACATAATTGTTTGAAAGAAAGTACAAGCTGTTTATCTCGATTACATGAGATAACAGAATGAAAAGCATAGATAGGAGAGACAACGGGTCCTGCGGACGCCTGCAAGGCTACCTCGTAGTCTCAGTAGTCGGAAAATCCACAAGTCGCTACTGCCGCTGCTGCTGTCCGTAACCCGTATCTGCGCAAAAAGAGCGCAGAGTGTAGTATCAGCACAACCGACCCCATGTGCTGGTAAGTGCCTGGCCTATCCCAGCGAACTAGTGACAAGGCTAAGGCCAGTCACCCACCTAAACCTGTACAGTTGCAATATAGATATATATATATACAATACATTTATAAAGAAATACTCTTCTCTGAAATAATATTCAATAACTCAAGATATCCAAAATAATCTTACTTTCATGTCTCAATTTCCTCTTTCATTTCATGTCTCGTGGTAGGCGTACCACCCGCTCCCAACTATCACAATAATTATCTCTTGTGGTAGGCGTACCACCCGCTCCCAATTATCAATAATTATATCTTGTGGTAGGCGTACCACCCGCTCCCAAATATATCAATAATTATATCTCGTGGTAGGCGTACCACCCGCTCCCAAATATATATCAATAATCATATCTTGTGGTAGGCGTACCACCCGCTCCCAAATATATATCAATAATCATATCTTGTGGTAGGCGTACCACCCGCTCCCAAATATATATCAATAGGCTACCGGCAACTATGGCCAATGCCAAGATTTAAGTCACTTTGTGGTCGGCGTACCACACGATCCCAATTTATAAAATATATATATATTACCGGCAATTAGCCAATAATCTCTATATCAACAATATTTATAATTACCGGTTTTAAACCAATAATTCACAATAATTTCAACAATTTACCTTCATTACCGGTATAACACCAATAACTCTTATTCAACAATTTATTCATAACTAAATTCATATTCCTACAAACTAGGATAGAACAAACACTTACCTCGAAAGTTTACGAATGATTTAATCCGTAGCAATGCCCTTTCCTTTCGAATTTGACTCCAATCCAATCGTATCTATACACAATTGATTTAATATCATCAATTCTACTCAACCAACTAATTCTTAAGACCAAATACCACTTTTACAACATTCTGCCATGAATAGTGAATTTCAACCCCGGGCCCACATGGTCGGAACTCGGGGTTAGGACCAAAATCCGGTTACCCATCCCCCCACGAGTTCATATATATGATTTGTTTCAAAATCGGACCTCAATTCGAGGTCCAATTCCCCAATTTATGAAAAACCCTATTTTCTAACAAAAACAAGAATTCTACCATGAAAATCATTGATTTCTTATGAAAAACATGTTTAATGATGTTAGGAATTGAAAGAATTAAGTAAAAAGTGACTTACAATCGTTTTGATGAAGAAGAAATCCTTGAAGAATCGCAAATGAGTGTTTTGTTTTTGTAAAATGTGAAGAAATGACTGAAATTCGTGTTTTTCAGGTCTCTGTGTTCGCATTTGCGAACATGGGTTCGCAATTGCGAACCCCGACCAATTTCTGGAGTTTGAAAAATAAGCTAAGGCTGGGAAGTTCGCATTTGCGAACTTTTGTTCGCATTTGCGAAGCCAAGGCATACTGGGAGGTTCGCATTTGCGACATATTGTTCGCATTTGCGAACAAGGCTTCGCATTTGCGAAGCATGGCTTAACAATAAGGCCTCGCATTTGCGAGGTTATGTTCGCAATTGCGAACTCAAGCCTTCCTGGACGCCCTTCGCATTTGCGATCAAGGGTTCGCATTTGCGAACCCTGCCTTGATCTGTCACCTTCGCAATTGCGAAAAATGCTTCGCATTTGCGAAGCCAACAGCTGGGTGAAAAACCAGCAGTGCAAAAATTCAGAAATTTAACCAACGGCCTATCAAATCTTTACCCGAGCCCCCCGGGCTCCAAACCAAACATGTACACAACCTCAAAAACACATTATGGACTTGTTCGTGCGATCATATCGCCAATATCACTTCGTTTTCATCAAATCAAGCCTCAAACTCATGATTTTCATACCTTTAGTTTTCAAAACTTCTTAACTTGGAA
This sequence comes from Nicotiana noctiflora, assembly GCA_032618575.1. Classification (NCBI taxonomy): domain Eukaryota; kingdom Viridiplantae; phylum Streptophyta; class Magnoliopsida; order Solanales; family Solanaceae; genus Nicotiana; species Nicotiana noctiflora. The sequence goes on along the minus strand of JASVEL010009049.1, from coordinate 36,196 downwards.
CTCAAGGTCCAAAACATCTCAAACGACATCCAAATGTCACCAAACTTTACAGAAATCACATATATAATATTTAAGACTTGTACCGGGCGTCGGAACCAAAATACGAGCCCGATACCAAGGTCAATTAATTCATTTCCTTTAACAATTACATCAAAAACAATTTCATAGAAAAATTCATAACTTGGGCTCTAGGCCTCAGAATTCGACTCCGGACGCATGTCCAAGTCCCATATTTTCCTACGGACCTCTCGGGACCATCCAATCTCGGTCCGGATCCGTTTACCAAAAATGTTGACCGAAGTCAACCATATCAATATTAATATCATTTTTATCCAAATTTCTCATAGAATTCATATTTTCTATCACAAAATCTTTCCGGCTACATGCTCGGATCGTGCACGTAAATCGAGGCAACATAGAATGAGGTTTTCAAGGCCTCGGAAGCTCGAAATGATTAATTAAATAAGTGATGACCCTTCGGGTCGTCACAATCTCCACCTCTAAAACAACCGTTCGTCCTCGAACGGACAAAAGAAAGAAGTACCTGAGTCAGGAAACAAGTGTGGGTAGCGGCTCCGCATATCAAACTCGGACTCCCAGGTCGATGCCTCAGGAGGCTGACCTCTCCACCGAACACGCACAGAAGGATAACTCTTCGACCTCAACTGTCGAACCTGCCGGTCTAGAATGGCCACCGGCTCCTCATCGTAAGATAGATCATTGTCCAATTGGACAGTACTGAAGTCTAACACATATGTGGGATCGCCGTGGTATCTCCGAAGCATAGATACATGAAAAACTGGATGCACGGCCGATAAGCTAGGCGGCAAAGCTAATCTGTAAGCCACCCCTCCCACTCTGTCTAAAATCTCAAATGGACCAATATACCTAGGGCTGAGCTTGCCCTTCTTTCCGAACCTCATCACGCCCTTCATAGGCGACACCCGAAGCAATACTCGTTCACCAACCATGAAATCTACATCTCGAACCTTGCGATCCGCATAAGTCTTTTGCCTAGACTGAGCTGAACGCAATCTCTCCTGAATAGTCTTGACCTTATCCAAGGCCTCCTGAACTAAGTCTGTACCCAACAACCGAGCCTCTCCCGGTTCAAACCATCCAACTGGTGATCGACATCGCCTACCATACAACGCCTCATACGGAGCCATCCGGATGCTAGACTGGTAACTGTTATTGTAGGCGAACTCTGCTAATGGTAGAAACTGATCCCACGAGCCTCCGAAATCAATAACACAGGCTCGAAGCATGTCCTCAAGAATCCGAATAGTCCTCTCGGACTGGCCATCCGTCTGAGGATGAAATGCTGTACTCAACTGAACCTGGGTGCCTAATTCCTGCTGGACCGCTCTCCAAAACCGCGAGGTAAACTGCGTACCCCGATCAGAGATAATAGATACTGGCACCCCATGGAGACGAACAATCTCTCTAATGTACACCTCAGCTAACCTCTCCGACGAGTAGGAGACAGATACTAGAATAAAGTGTGCGGACTTGGTCAGCCTATCAACAATGACCCAAATAGCATCAAATTTCCTCCGAGTCAAAGGAAGTCCAGTAACGAAGTCCATAGTGATCCGCTCCCATTTCCACTCGGAATTTCAATCCTCTGGAATACACCACCAGGTCTCTGGTGCTCATATTTCACCTGCTGACAATTTAGACACCGAGCGACATACGCAACGATATCTTTCTTCATTCTGCGCCACCAATAGTGTTGCTGTAAGTCCTGGTACATCTTCGCGGCGCCTGGGTGAATAGAATACCGCGAACTGTGGGCCTCTGCTAAGATTAACTCTCGAATCCCTTCGACATTGGGCACACAAACTCGACCCCGCAATTTCAATATCCCATCATCATCTAGATTTACCTGTGTGGCACCTCCCCGCTGTACTGTATCTCTCAACTCACGCAAATGAGGATCATCAAATTGCCTCTCACGGATATGCTCTAATAAAGAAGAATGAGCGACCGTGCAGGCTAACACTCTGCTAGGCTCAGAAATATCCAATCTCACGAACCGGTTAGCTAATGCCTGGACGTCTAGAGCCAATGGTCTCTGACTGACCGGAATATATGCAAGACTACCCATGCTGGCAGACTTTCTACTCAATGCATCGGCCACCACACTGGCCTTACCTGGGTGATATAAAATAGTAACATCATAGTCTTTTAGCAACTCTAGCCACCTTCTCTCCCTCATATTCAACTCTTTCTGCTTAAACAAATACTGAAGACTCTTATGATCGGTGTATACTTCACATGCTATACCATACAAATAATGCCTCCAGATCTTCAATGCGTGAATAATCGCCGCCAATTCTAGGTCATGCACTGGATAGTTCTTCTCATGAATCTTCAACTGCCTTGAAGCATAGGCAATAACCTTGCCATCCTGCATTAACACTGCACCAAGCCCAATACGGGAAGCATCACAATAAACAATATAAGGTCCCGTACCTGTGGGTAAAACCAATACCGGTGCTGTGGTCAAGGCTGTCTTGAGCTTTTGAAAGCTCGCCTCACATTCATCGGACCATTCAAATTGAACACCCTTCTGGGTCAATCTGGTCAGTGGGGTTGCAATAGACGAAAATCCTTCTACGAATCGGCGATAATAGCCCGCTAACCCCAAGAAACTCCGAATATCCGTGGCTGATGTCGGTCTAGGCCAGCTCTTGACTGCCTCAATTTTCTTCGGATCAACCTGAATACCTGCTGCCGTCACAATATGACCCAGGAATGCAACCGAACTTAGCCAAAATTCACACTTTGAAAATTTTGCATATAGCTGGCTATCTTTCAGAGTCTGTAAGGCCACTCTAAGATGTTGCGCATGCTCCTCCTGACTGCGGGAATATATTAATATGTCATCAATGAAGACTATTACAAACAAGTCTAAATAAGGCCGGAACACCCGATTCATTAATTCCATAAAAGCCGCTGGAGCATTTGTCAACCCAAAAGACATGACCAGAAATTCATAATGTCCATACCGAGTGCGGAACGCTGTCTTAGGGACATCAGATGCCCTAATCTTCAGCTGATGATAGCCAGATCTCAAATCTATCTTTGAAAATACCTTGGCACCCTGAAGCTGGTCAAATAAATCATCAATTCGCTGAAGTGGATATTTATTTTTGATAGTCACCTTGTTTAACTGTCGATAGTCAATGCACATTCTCATCGAACCATCTTTCTTCTTTACAAATAATACAAGTGCACCCCACGGCGAAACACTGGGCCTAATGAAACCCTTTTCAAGTAAATCCTGCAACTGTTCCTTCAATTCTTTTAACTCCGGCGGAGCCATACGGTATGGGGGAATGGAAATGGGCTGAGTGCCTGGAGCCAAATCAATGCAAAAATCAATGTCCCTATCAGGCGGCATACCTGGCAAGTCTGAAGGAAATACTTCAGGAAATTCGCGAACCACAGGCACAGAGTCAATAGAAGGAACCTCAGCACTAGAATCACGGACATAGGCCAAATAAGCCAAGCATCCCTTTCCAACCATACGCTGAGCTTTAACATAAGAAATAACATTACGGCTAGTATGACCTGAAATTCCTTTCCACTCTATACGAGGCGAATTTGGCAGGGCTAAAGTCACAGTCTTGGCATGGCAATCTAAAATAGCATGATACGGAGATAGCCAGTCCATGCCTAGTATAATATCGAAGTCCACCATATTTAGGAGTAATAAATCAGCACGGGTCTCGAGACCCTCAATTACTATAATACATGACCGATGAACTCGATCAACCACAATAGAGTCGCCTACTGGTGTAGACACATGAACAGGAACACTCAGTGGATCACTGGGCCGAACCAAGTATGGTGCAAAATAGGAAGACACATACGAATATGTAGACCCAGGGTCAAATAATGCTGATGCCTTTCTATCACAAACCAAAATAATACCCGTAATGACGGCATCAGAAGACTCAGCCTCTGGTCTGGCGGGAAGTGCATAACATCGGGGCTGTGCCCCACCACCCTGAGCAGTATCTCTAGGACGATCAGCTGCTGGCTGGTCTCTACCTCTATCGGTCTGAGCTCCACCTCTACGACCTCTACCTCCACCTCTATGTCCTCTACCTCCGCCTCTAGCTGGCTGGGCAGGCTGTGAGGGAACTGGGGCCTGAATCATGGCACGAGAACCCTGCTGGTGAGATCTGTCAGAAGCTCGAGGGCAATACCTTGCAATGTGCCTAAGATCACCGCACGTAAAACAAGCCCTCGACTGCTGAAAATGGCGAAGTGGTGGTGCACTAATAGGCTGCTGATCAGAGTAGCGTGGCTGAGAATTACGATCACCTGAAGCATCATGAGAAACCTGAAGAGCTGACTGATAAGGCCTAGGAGGATGGCCTCTATCATAAAAATCTCTATCTCCGGACGAGGTACCACTGAATCTACCCGAATTACGAGATCTCTTATCTGATCCATGTCTCGCTCCCTGTGACAGAGCCATCTCGATCCGGCGGGCTGCATTAGCCGCCTCCTGAAAAGTGATTTCAGTTCCTGCTCCCATAGCCATCTGTAGCCGAATTGGCTGATTCAAGCCATCAATAAACCTCCTCACTCTCTCCCGATCTGTGGGAAGTATGATAATAGCATGACGAGCCAGGTCCACGAACCTAGTCTCGTACTGTGTGACAGACATAGAACCCCGATGAAGACGCTCAAATTGTCTGCGCATAACCTCCCGCTGAGTTGCTGGAAGGAACTTCTCCAAGAATAATTCTGCAAACTGCTCCCAAGTCAAAGATGACGATCCCGCTGACCTGGATAGACAATAATCTCTCCACCAAGTCTTGGCGGAACCAGATAACCGAAAAGTGGCAAAATCCACACCATTAGTCTCCACAATACCCATAGTACGGAGAACTTCGTGGCACCTGTATAGGAAATCCTGTGGATCCTCTGAAGGAGTGTCACTGAATGTGGTAGTGAACAGCTTGGTAAACCTGTCCAATCTCCACAACGCATCAGCAGACATAGCCGCACCATCATTAGACGGAGTCGCAATAATAGGCCGAACTGCCTCAACTGGCTGAATCACAGGATCTTGAGCCTGGGGAATTACTGGCTCTGGAGTGCGCGTAGCAGGAGTCTGATTACCTCCTCCGGCCTGAGAAGTGGCTGGTGCTACCGGTAATAAACCTGCTCTGGTGACATGATCCATAAAACCTGCTATCCGGACCAAAGCATCCTGAAGATCCGGTGAAAATAAAGCTCCTCCCGGGACCTGAGCTGGGCCTACTGGAGCTGCTGGGGCTGGAATTTCCTCCTCTATAAGAACCTGAGGTTCTACCACTCGTGCTGCTGCTCGGGGCTGAGCTCTGCCCCTACCTTGCCCTCTAGGACGACCTCGACCTCGGCCTCTACCCCTAGCAGGAGCTGCCGCTGCTGGGACCTCGGGCTGCTGGTCAGTAGAAGAGGATGCACGTGTCCTTACCATCTGCGGAAGAACAGAGTAGAAGTTCAATTAACATTCAAAAGATCAAGTCGCACGACCGGAAAGAATAAAGAGAATATTTTCCTAACTCTGTAGCCTCTGGAGGATAAATACAGACGTCTCCGTACCGATCCTTCGGACTCTACTAAGGTTGTTCGTGAGTTGTGAGACCTGTGCAACCTAGAGCTCTGATACCAACTTGTCACGACCCGGATTTCCCACCATCGGGGTCATGATGGCGCCTACTAAATAGAAGCTAGGCAAGCCAAATATTAATTACATCTCCATTAATAACCAATTTCTTATTAACAACATAAAATTTACAGCGGAACAATCAAAATTAGCGGAAGACTTAGTCAGATATGATAAAGAAAAATCCAAATCTGATACACTACCCAAGACTGGTGTCACAATACTCACGAACTTCTAAGAATAATACACATAATTGTTTGAAAGAAAGTACAAGTTGTTTATCTCGATTACATGAGATAACAGAATGAAAAGCATAGATAGGAGAGACAACGGGTCCTGCGGACGCCTGCAAGGCTACCTCGTAGTCTCAGTAGTCGGAAAATCCACAAGTCGCTACTGCCGCTGCTGCTGTCCGTAACCTGTATCTGCGCAAAAAGAGCGCAGAGTGTAGTATCAGCACAACCGACCCCATGTGCTGGTAAGTGCCTGGCCTATCCCAGCGAACTAGTGACAAGGCTAAGGCCAGTCACCCACCTAAACCTGTACAGTTGCAATATAGATATATATATATATATAATGCATTTATAAAGAAATACTCTGCTCTGAAATAATATTCAATAACTCAAGATATCCAAAATAATCTTACTTTCATGTCTCAATTTCCTCTTTCATTTCATGTCTCGTGGTAGGCGTACCACCCGCTCCCAACTATCACAGTAATTATCTCTTGTGGTAGGCGTACCACCCGCTCCCAATTATCAATAATTATATCTCTTGTGGTAGGCGTACCACCCGCTCCCAAATATATCAATAGTTATATCTTGTGGTAGGCGTACCACCCGCTCCCAAATATATATCAATAATCATATCTTGTGGTAGGCGTACCACCCGCTCCCAAATATATATCAATAATCATATCTTGTGGTAGGCGTACCACCCGCTCCCAAATATATATCAATAGGCTACCGGCAACTATGGCCAATGCCAAGATTTAAGTCACTTTGTGGTCGGCGTACCACACGATCCCAATTTATAAAATATATATATATTACCGGCAATTAGCCAATAATCTCTATATCAACAATATTTATAATTACCGGTTTTAAACCAATAATTCACAATAATTTCAACAATTTACCTTCATTACCGGTATAACACCAATAACTCTTATTCAACAATTTATTCATAACTAAATTCATATTTCTACAAACTAGGATAGAACAAACACTTACCTCGAAAGTTTACGAATGATTTAATCCGTAGCAATGCCCTTTCCTTTCGAATTTGACTCCAATCCAATCGTATCTATACACAATTGATTTAATATCATCAATTCTACTCAACCAACTAATTCTTAAGACCAAATACCACTTTTACAACATTCTGCCATGAATAGTGAATTTCAACCCCGGGCCCACATGGTCGGAACTCGGGGTTAGGACCAAAATCCGGTTACCCATCCCCCCACGAGTTCATATATATGATTTGTTTCAAAATCGGACCTCAATTCGAGGTCCAATTCCCCAATTTATGAAAAACCCTATTTTCTAACAAAAACAAGAATTCTACCATGAAAATCATTGATTTCTTATGAAAAACATGTTTAATGATGTTAGGAATTGAAAGAATTAAGTAAAAAGTGACTTACAATCGTTTTGATGAAGAAGAAATCCTTGAAGAATTGCAAATGGGTGTTTTGGTTTTGTAAAATGTGAAGAAATGACTGAAATTCGTGTTTTTCAGGTCTCTGTGTTCGCATTTGCGAACATGGGTTCGCAATTGCGAACCCCGACCAATTTCCGGAGTTTGAAAAATAAGCTAAGGCTGGGAAGTTCGCATTTGCGAACTTTTGTTCGCATTTGCGAAGCCAAGGCATACTGGGAGGTTCGCGTTTGCGACATAATGATCGCATTTGCGAACAAGGCTGGCCTCCAGGGACCTTCGCATTTGCGAAGAATTCTTCGCATTCGCGAAGACAGGCAACATACTGAAGGCCTCGCATTTGCGAGGTTATGTTCGCAATTGCAAACTCTGGCCCAGGTCTGCCAGGATCGCATTTGCGACCCTTTGTTCGCATTTGCGAACTTGGCTTGTTTCTGGCAGACATCGCATTTGCGATAAAGGGTTCGCATTTGCGAACCCAGCCTTGACCTGCCTTCAGTGCAAAAATTCAGAAATTTAACCAACGGCCTATCAAATCTTTACCCGAGCCCCCCGGGCTCCAAACCAAACATGTACACAACCTCAAAAACACATTATGGACTTGTTCGTGCGATCATATCGCCAATATCACTTCGTTTTCATCAAATCAAGCCTCAAACTCATGATTTTCATACCTTTAGTTTTCAAAACTTCTTAACTTGGAACTCAAGGTCCAAAACATCTCAAACGACATCCAAATGTCACCAAACTTTACAGAAATCACATATATAATATTTAAGACTTGTACCGGGCGTCGGAACCAAAATACGAGCCCGATACCAAGGTCAATTAATTCATTTCCTTTAACAATTACATCAAAAACAATTTCATAGAAAAATTCATAACTTGGGCTCTAGGCCTCAGAATTCGACTCCGGACGCATGTCCAAGTCCCATATTTTCCTACGGACCTCTCGGGACCATCCAATCTCGGTCCGGATCCGTTTACCAAAAATATTGACCGAAGTCAACCATATCAATATTAATATCATTTTTATCCAAATTTCTCATAGAATTCATATTTTCTATCACAAAAATCTTTCCGGCTACATGCTCGGATCGTGCACGTAAATCGAGGCAACATAGAATGAGGTTCAATTTTAAATTAATTAAGCAATTTGACAGCTGAACCATAAACAATTTCTAACTAATGAAATTTATGAAGCAAATTTGAAATGATTAAAGCATTTTGAAGCAATTGTATCTTAATGGTTTTGATTCCTAGCTAAGAGGATATTATGATCAAATACAAATGACTGATTTCAATGTGTGTTTCAATTATGAATTCAAACTTCACTATCTTAACAACATGAATCAAGTCAAATTAGAAAATGACTACTAACATAAGAATTCACACGCTGGTAAGCTAATCAGTTTAATAGTCCTCAATTATTACAAAATTAGAGCAGTCTCAGTTCGAATCCAACAGGACAATGTTTATCCAGTTTGCACATTGTAAACAAATCAAATCGAACCAATTTCGTTTCACAAATAAACTAAAGACGAGCTTCACAGTCCAGTTGTGAACTGTACAATACTGTGCCAATATCAAATCTAACTGACCAAGCTAACATGCTTACACAAGCGTGAAGTATAACATGGAATCAACCACAACTAATTATGAATTTAGGTAAACTTCACTAATGTTCAATCCATGATGCCTCACACAAGTTCTAAGTACGAGTTTGTCACAGTCCAATCAGCATAATCATAAACAGAAATTATACACATAACAGAGCTATTTAAACAATAATTCCGCACCAAAAACTTGCTTCATTTTATTTAATGTTTTTCAACTGGATATGCTACATTGAGTCAATCTTGAAATGTGTACCTGGATTCGAAAATACAGTGAAGAAGGAGAAATCAGCTGGAGAAACAACTTGCAGCAAACAACAGAAATTTAACAAGATTACAACCAGCATCGATTGGAGTAAGTTTTGACTCAAATAGTTCCACAAAGACCAAAGATGATTTATAGGACTTTAGCACACAACCAGATGACCAAAACAGTTCAGGGAACCCAAAGTTACCCAAATTAAAACTAACAGACGTGAGAACACCAAATCAAACTAGAAAATTAATCAAACTAGCTTGACTAATACCAAATCCACTTGAAATAGCATCAAATTACTTCAGCAAACCCAAACTCAAATAAATTATAAAATGTGAAGAGGATAACTCGAAGTCAGAATCAATCTGCAATTGCTTAATGAAATAGTAGTTTTCTTTTGGATTTTTGAGTTTTTCGCTTGTTTTTTGTTTTTGAAATTTGAATTTCTACTTTAGATCTGACAAATTAAAGAGACATAGAGAATTAGATGGCTGAAAAAACAAATCAAGAAGATATGCTGCCTTTTATAGGCAGAATCTAAGAATTTCTCAAATTTTTGATTTTATGAAATAGCCCCTCAATTGTTAGCTTGTTTTCCAAGTTAGACCTTATTATTTATTAATTGATCCCTTATTATAAGCTTCTAAGAGTTTCAAGTAACAACTACAAGATTCTTTTACCCTATAATTCCCAAGGTGTAAGGACCCGACCCATCGTCACGGATTACCATCATGTTTTCCCCATTTTATTCTTCTATAGGTTTCATTATATGTGTTTGGAGAATTTGAGGTAATTCGGATAGAGTTCGGGTAGAAATGAGACAATAAGTCTCTTTATGAGAAGGTTAGTTTGGAAAAGTCCACCGAATGTTGACTTATGAGTTAGAAGGCTCGAAATGAATTTACGATGATTCGACTAGTTTCGGGGGATGATTTGTGACTTAGGAGCGCTCAGAGTTAAATTTGGAGGTCCGGTGTAGAATTAGGCTTGAATTGGCTAAGGTTAGATTTTGGCGAATTCCGTTGATAGGTGAGATTTTGATCCGAGGGTCCAAATGGAATTCCGAGAGTTTTTGTAGCTTCGATATGTGATTTGTGATATGTGTGCAAAATTTCAGGTCATTCAGATGTCGTTTGGTTGGGTTTTTGATCTAAAGTGTATTTCAGAAGTATTTAAAGAACTTAGGGTTATATCCGGTGAGAATTGATGATTTTGGTGTTGTTAGATTGTTTTGATGATTGGAACAAGTTTGAATGAGGTTTTAGGATGCGTTAGTGCTTTTGGTTGAGGTCCTGGGGGCCTCGGGTGAGTTTCGGGGTGGTTTCGGACCATTTCTAGGCTATTTTTAAATACTGGTTACTGTCTGCATCAGTGTTCTATGCGATTGCGGACAATGGGCCACGATCGCGGTGAGTAAAATGGGGGGAACAAGTTAATGAATTGCGATCACGTACAGTGCTTCGCGATCACGAAAAAGGAAATTTCTGTTGCATTGATCCTATTTTCAAAGCTCATATCTTTCTATTTACAAGGAATTTTGAGGTGATTGAAAAATAAAAGTTGTAGCCCTCTGTGTCTAATTTCTTGAAAGCTAAAGAAATTGTAATTTGAAAATCTGTAGCAAAAGTTATGGACGTTCCCTTCTAGGCTGTCCGAGAAGGATCTCTACTACACATGAATAAATTTGGAAGTTTATATCTCACAATTTATAAGGATTCAGGAAATTAGTAGCAAATGAACGTTATGTAACCATGTGTCTAGTTTCGAGAACATCAAACCATTTATCATTCAGAGTTGTATGCAAAATGTTATGACCATTATACTGAAGGTTGTCAGGAGGAGCTAGAATTGTTCATCACGATCGTGAAGGTTTGACCGCAATCATGGAGAGTAAATTTTGGGCTTGAATATTATTATCCGCGATCGCGGAGCATTTTTCGTGATCTCGAAGAGTAAAATTGTAAGGCCCCGTAAAAATTTTGTGCATAAAACCTAGTAGCTGTGGTGTCATGGTCCGAATAACTGCTCGTTTTCAGAGACTTTTGAAGGAGATTAACGAGGGATTCAAGGGGGAACATTTGGAGGTAAGTTTCTTGGACTCAAAACAAGGTTTTATTATGAAATTCATCTATGTAATCATGGAAATTTAGCTAAAATGGTAAAAACTATGGCTTGGAAATTTGATATTTCAAATTGAAATTTGATAGGTCATTTAAGCTCGGATTTGGGAGTTTTTGGTATGTACGGGCTCGTGGCGAGATGAGGAATCCGGTAATGTAAGTTTCATAATTTTTCAAGAAGCTGGCCCGGGGCTCAGGTTTTGCTAGTTTCGAGGTTCTTGCTATAATCCAATTATTTTCGATTAGGTATTGTCCCATTTGCATATTGTGATGTATTCGATCTATTTTTTGCTAGACTCGATGCACGTGAAGGCCAATTTGAGGGGCAAAGGCGTCGCATGCTTGAGATTTCGCCGATTCGAGGGGAGTAAAACCTATGAATGATATCCTGAGGGTTTCAAACCCCAGATTTACACATCATAGTGTTGTATTGTAGTGACTTGCACGCTAGGTATGAGCGTGAGGTAGAGCACCATTGGGAATTGTGACTTGGTCCGTCCCGATTGTAGATTTTGACTGTGTAATTGGCTGAAACTTGCTAGATGCTATCTTAAATTTGGCTGATTGCCATATTTTGGGCTTCGTGCCGGTTATTTGAACCATGTAGGGGTTATTATCACTATTTTTATGACACTTAACATATCAAATGATTTCAGTCATGAGTTAAACATTATTTTGAAATGTGCAGTCATATTGCTAAAGTTTAAAGACTTAAATTGCATTTTCCGATGTTTTGAGTTAAAAGTTATTACTTGACATTTCCCGAGTGGCTCATTTGCATGTTTTGAATTGAGATATGGATCGGGCTGCACACCGCAGCAGTATATACATATACATGCATGGATCGGGCTGCACGCCGCAGTAGTATATTATATGGATCGGACTGCACGTCGTAGTAGTATATGATATGGATCAGAGTGCACGTTGTAGTGATATATTATGTGGAGTGGATTTCACACCGATGTATTATAGCTCTTGGGTTGTAAAAGCCCTTCCAGAGTCTGTACACACCCCTAGTGAGCGCGGGTACCCAAATGAATTGGGTTGCGCGCCCAAATGGTCATGTGCATTCATGCATTCGTTCATGTTTCTACTATGTGGCATGAAATTTAACACTCACATATCATTGGCATACATGTTATTACTTGCCTTGTTGACCAAATACCCTGGTGTTATATGTTAAGGAGTGTCGTGCCTAGGGGGATGACTTATGTGCCCACTTGAACATTCTGATATAGCATTCATATATGTGACTGTTGGAAAAAGGATATTTGTAAAGGAGATTTTTAATTGAGCTTGAGATTTTCTAAAGGATTTTCACAGTGTTACGGTTTTTCTCAAAGGGTTGTGCTATCTTTTTTAGCATTTTGGAGTGCTCATACGTGTTTTCTTATCGCTCAGATATTATTCGCTCTTATTACCACTGATTTGGAAGTACTCACTTTACTCCTTGCATCTCGCGTGCAGTTGCAGGTATTGTTCACCTGGTAGCGGGTTAATAGCGGATTGAAGGTATTGCTATCGCAACTAAGTAAGGTGACCGCCAATGTTCGTGGCACCGAGTTTATTCTTCTTGATTTCTAGATTTTACTCTATGTATTATAGACTTTGAAATTGTAATAAAGATACTCCAAGATGCTCGTGACTTATGAAACTCGGTCGGGATGAGTTAGGCTATAATGTTGTTAATTAATGTTCTTTAAGTTGTATTTTCCATTTATTTATGTTTAATAAGTGTTAAAGAAACGAATTGGGTTAGTTGGCTGGTCTTGTCTTCACGAGAGGCGCCATCATGACCGCGTATGAAAATTGGGTCGTGATAAATTGGTATAAGAGCCTAAGTTACTAGGTCTCACGAGTCATGAGCAGGGTTAATAGAGTCTCGTGGATCGGTACGGAGATGACTGTATTTATCCTCGAGAGGCTGAAGAACCTTTAGGAAAACTTTCCATTCTTCGAATTCTTATTGTGCGTACTTGATCCAATTTGAGATAACTCTCGAAATTCCTTCCACACGTCTGTATGCGCATGTGAGCGCTTAGTATTGTATGTGCCTTAATGGCTTGTGATTCTACGATTGTCACACCTCCCTTTTTACTACCTTTTTTGATTTTCCCGATCTAGGAGAATAAGGTATACCTCGATATTATAAATACCCCGAGAAAGGATATAATAACAATGAGGAAGGAGTTTTTCCAATTTAAGGACAATTGGATCGGGATTTTATTTAAAATTTCAGAGTCGCTGCTTGGGAATATAATGGTGTCCCAAGTCACCGGTTAATCCCGAATCCGAGGAAGTTGACTCTGTTTAAACAGTCCGCGCAACAAGAAATCCGGATAAGGAATTTCGTTAACCCGGGAGAAGGTGTTAGGCACTCCCGTATTTCGTGGTTTTAGCACGGTCGCTCAACTTTCGTTCTTGATTTCAATTGATTTATTATATGCTTTTTAAACAATATGTACATGTTTTGCTTTGAATATTTTATGAATTGCGACGTTGCGAAAATGTATTTTGAGTCATACCGTAACCAGTACGCTTGTGACTTTTAACATGCTTCGGCTTCGCCGAGATTTATGATTTGAGTCACATCAAATGTGCAATCGTATTAGAGAAAATATATTTAGAATCGCGCCTACATCGTCTATCGGCTTTTAATCTTTTGGAAAGGTTGTGGAATTAGCTATCAACCTTCCCGAGTCTATTATATAATTATTCGTTTATATGGGGACCCCGCTATTTTGTTTTCATGCGAGGCTCGTCCCACTCGATTTTTATAGTCCAATCCTATAGATATACAACTATATCTTCTATCACTTGGTTTTTCCTTAGTCTTTTAATTTTTCAGAATACAAGTCCAGGCCTTATTTCTTATGTTACTGGGCCTGGACTCTTTGGGCTCAACTCAGTAAATTAATTCATATGCCTGGGTCTTAAAACCCAAAAACACGCTGAAGTTGTTCATCAGAAGCCCAGTTATAAATCGGTCCAGATCTGGGCCTTCGCTATCTATTAGGCCCAAACCAAACATATTTGAAAAGGATAAACAGAAATTAGAATTCATCATATATACAAATATTCATAATCAGAAGAAAGCAAAATTCAAATTATATTTATTCAATGAAGAGAAGTAATAATACAGAGTTATAGTGTCAGCTTCAAATCTCGACTATCTAATGTGAATGGAATTCAATTAACAGACTACTTTTGCTTTTATATTTCAACAACTAATTTAAACTACTGAACATGTTATTGATTGGCTAAAAATGACAGAATGTTACTCAACTATACGAAACTACTTGACAATACACTAATCATGATTACTTGTAACTTTCAGAGAATTAATCGTATCAAACGTTAAGTTAAATATGTAATAGATTCTATTAACTATGTGATTAGCGACTTCATATTTGGTTATCAGTTTTACCTATACCACTTTAATTGCTATTAAACTGTCTAGATCAAACTAACAGATATTGAATTAAACTAGTTTCTACACATGCTAATATTGTTATTAATCTACCCGTTATGAACTTGTTTTTTTTTTAGATTAAATGAATCAGATTAGTTATTAACCTATTTTAGTTAACTAGGTGATTACGATTACTATCACTACATCTAATCATACTTACTACTCTATTACATTATTTCCAGCATATGTTAGTTCTTCACATGAACTATTTATACAACAATTTCCTACTGAATTACAGATTTAACTACTTATAATCTAAAGACAAAAACAATTACATAAACAGTTATTGAAAAATCATCTCGATTTATTCATCCACTTCAAATTCACTGCAGTTACATGTTGAAGTTTCAATTGTGTACGTGATTCAGCAATGAAAACCTTATGAGTCTAAGGGAGCAAAGATGAGAGAATAAGCAGATTGAGCACAACAGCAAAGCAACAGCAGTAGAGATAAATGAACACAGCAACACAGTTGAAATCAATTGAATAAGAGTTCCAGATTCAGCAAAGCAGTAATCCAATAGCACAGTAGAGGAAGACCAGTAGAAAACCCAGAAAAACCAAGAGATGATAAAGGAATTCTACATATTTCAGAACAATGCTTCGACTAAACCCAGAAATTTCTCCTAGTATATGATATTTTAGTTTTGAGAATGTATTCTCTGAATTCATAAAAATCCAACCCTTATTCAGGTTTTATTCAAGCATATTTATAGATAAAAATGGTGAATTTTTTTTGGGGGGGGGAGGGGGAATTTGAAAAAGTTATTCTTAATTGCCTCCCCTTAATTCTTTTGTTTATTACACTTTAATACCTATTCAGATTCAAAAATGCCTTCCAGCATCTGTTGGAAGGTTCTATTGGCTTCTATTTGGGGTGATTTACTAATGTACCCTCACTTGCTAAGGTTGTTAACTAATATGCCTTTTTGTTGGGTCTATTATACCCTTTGATTTGTGCAATATTGCAGAAATACTCGGCCTAAATGTCTGATTTGTCCTCATAGGCTCTATTAAATCTACAATTATGTCATTTTCCATTCCTTTTATACCCCTATTATTAATTACTATTTACCCGACCTTATCCAGGTCTGGTATACAACTTTATGCCTTTATTTAACTTCTAGCCACTTATTCTATTAGTCTTTAACACTTAGCCAGATTTGGATCTTAGTTTCCTTTCAATTTTAACCTCTTTTAAGAGGTATTCATTTCATTATTGTGTGTTAGAATTAACTTGCAAGACTAGCCTACTTATTTATTAAGGATTAAACTCTTTCAATTTTTCTAACCAAAACTCAGAGAGAAATTTGAATATGGTTGAATTTCAATTAAATAACTTCACAACTCAGATTCAGGCGTAGCATAACAGATTTGACATAAAAGATATATTCAGAACATTTTCATGTTTAAACTCACAAAAACCCTAAATGGCCATAGAGCATGCTAGTAAAAGAAACAAGTTTATAACAAGAAATTATTCAAAGAAGAAGCTAATCTAACATACAACTAAATAATAAAAGAAATTAAGGAAAAACAGAACTAACACATAAAATCATGCTCAAACAGAATAAAAAATAGGGACAGGGGACTTAGCTTAGCAGGATTGGTCTCCTGAGCTTCCCCGTTGTTTCTTTTTGTTCTTTTCTTTTCTTTTCTTCTTTTCTTCTTTTCTTTTTTCTAGTTTTCTTTCCTTTTTCTTTTAGACTTCAGACTTCAGATTCAAAGTCTTTTATTGGGTGTTTGATGAAGGGAAAAGGTTTCAAATACACAAAAGGGTGTCTTTTTGGGGATATAGTTGTTAAGTCTGTCGGAATTAGGGTTCCGGCGACTTATTTTCAAAGATTCGAGGCGTTTGGAGGACATTCGAAGGAAAGTGGGTTCATGAGGTTAAAGATCGAGGTAAGGAGGTTCTGGGGTGTTGGTTTGAAGATCAGTGTCAAAGGTGGTGGTCACCGGAGAAGAACTCCGGTGGCCGGATTTTCAAGAAACTTGGGGCTTTTGGGTTTTTTTTGGGTTTTTATGGGGGTTGGGTGTAGAGAAGCAAGAAAAGGTGGTTTGGGGTTTAGAAGTGGTCGGAGACTGCCATGAATGGTGGACAGTCTCCATGGTCGGCAAGAGAGATGAGAGGATAAAGAAGAAGACAGGGCGGCTAGGGTTAGGACTTAGGGGGTAATGGCTGGTCTCTGAAGAGACCAAGACTATTTATACCCTTGATGAATGAACGGATCCTGGCCTTTGGATCATCTTTGATCAACGGCTAAGATCTAATTCCCCTAAACTGTGTCGTTCAATTTTAAATGGAGATTGATCTATCTCCGTTAGATTGAATAGATAGACGGCCCAGATTCACTCATCAAAACAATATCGTTTCAATTAAAACCCCAATTAAAATTCAACCATTGGATTGTGTAGATGGACGGCTCAGATTATTCCTTACATATCAATTGGACCGGTCTTTCTAAATATACTGGGCTAATGTATTCGGGCTTGTGCATTTGGCCCAGTTGTGTATTTTCTTGTCTATTTTCCTGACTTAATTATTTTTTTGTATATTTTCTTGTTGAATTTTATTTTCTCTTTTATATTCTTTTTCGATTATTTAAATTCTTTTTATTTCCTATTTTCTCTAATTTTTCTGATATTTTTTGACATTTTTTGCTATTTTTCCTTATTTCCGGAATTTACTTGTATTTTTTGTTAATTTCCTTTTAATTCCTTTATTTGATATTTTATTCTTAGCCTATTTTTTTTTAATTTTTCTAATTTTCATTCCAATTGTTTAAACACACAAATTCACTTTATTCAGTCAAAACATATAATTGCAAACAAAAAATATTATTTGTTTTAATTTTGGAATTTTATTGCTTAGGGCAAAAATCACGTGCTCACAACGATCAAGGGGCAAGAGGTAATCAATGTGCGTGTTTTAGAAGTTTTTGAAGAACTTAGGCTTGAATCCGATATGAATTGATGATTTCAGTGTCGTTAGGTGTGTTTTGGTGATTGAAACAAGTTTGGATGATGTTTTGGGATATGTTGGTGCCTTTGGTTGAGGTCCTAGGGGCCTCAGGTGTATTTCAAGTTGTGATCGCGCTCTTATTTGATATTTCAACATCATATCTTTGGACATAAAGGGATACCATATTGAACAAATGAGCTACGATTACTATTTTGAATAAAGAATTAGATTTGTATCGTAATTACAGAGCCGTAGCAAAAAGAATCATAAAATTTGGAAATCATATGAGGATTTTATGGCTATTTTACTAAGGTTGCCCAGATTTTTAAGTTAATGACGAAATTGCCCCTGACGGCGTATAAAAACCTACACTATTTGCAAATCTTAAAACCTACATATCTCCTTCATTATAAGGTAAAATTGAGTGATTCAAGAGCCTAAATTCAGTAGAATTTCACAAGGAATCTATTGAGAGCAGTAAAACACGTGAACAATATACCTATAATGAGCAGGTCGAGTTTTCTTCCAATTTTAGGACGGAAAGAAGCTTTTGAGGCGATTTTTAAGAGAGAAAATCAGTGGTTATCACAAAGGTAAGTGATTTGATTATTAAAAATTATTTATGGGTGATTATAGACCATTATACCATTCTTTAATTCATGAAAAATAGTAGAAAATAGGATTTTGGGGCCTAAAATTATGAGACCGTTAGGGGTCGATTCGAGGGGTCAAACGGACTTCGATTTTGGTGTTCTTTATATGTACGGACTAGTGATGAGATGATAAATCCATTGGTATAATTTTCATAATTTTTTTAGAAGTGGGCACGGGGCTCGAGTTTTACCAACTTCATGAATTTTTGTACTTTTCGAGTATTTTTATTGGGTTATATTTCTATAACCCATATTTATGTATTTTCTATAGTTTTGACTAGATTCGACATGCGAAGAGGTTGATACAAATGAAAAAGGCATTGCGGACCAGTCTAAAGACGGTTAGAGGTGGGTAGTTGGTGTATATGATGGCCTGAGGGTTTTGAAACCCCGGCTTATCACATTGTGACGCTATTGTAGGGCATGACTCGCACCCCATGGCATGTGCGAGATTGGTTATGACTGGGGATTGTGACTTGGTCCATCTCGAACAAGAATGTTTGTATATTGGCGACTGATACGCACCCTATGTTAAATATATATGGGCTTATTGCCGTGTATGGGGCCTTGTGCCGATATGTAGCATCCTCGGAGGATGAATATCATTGCGATAGTATGCTTTGTTTAATCATTTATCTCAGTCATGTGTTTAATCACTGTTATGAAATGCTAAGTCATTTTTCCTGAAGTTAAATATCTAAAGTATATTCTTCTTAATAAATTAGAAATTGGGAAATTAATTGAATATGTTACGTGACTCATATGCATACTGTGGACTGAGTATGGAATGTTATGATTGAGTATGGATCGGGTTGCACACCGCAACGAATATTATGATTATATTGCGCTTGGGATGAAGGAGCCCCTCCGGAGTATGTACACACCCCCAGTGAGCACCGCCGATATTAAATGGATTGGGCTACGCGCCATAGCGGTCATGTGCATTAAATTATATTCATGCATTGTTATTTACTTGTGCTAGCTGTTATTAGCTGTTGTTGTTAGTTCGTAGTAAGGTGTCATACTGTTAGATTTAGCTTTACTTTGTGACATTTCGTGGATTACATATCTTCGGACATTTTGATATGCTTATTACTCACTGAATACTTAGTACTCACCCCTACTCTCTTCACCTTGTGTGTAGATTCAGGTACACCGGCGT
Source organism: Nicotiana noctiflora (assembly GCA_032618575.1). NCBI lineage: Eukaryota > Viridiplantae > Streptophyta > Magnoliopsida > Solanales > Solanaceae > Nicotiana > Nicotiana noctiflora. Next base: position 16,619 of record JASVEL010009049.1, on the reverse strand, counting down.
CTTAGCTGTGCAGTCTTTGTTCCAAAGCTTATTAGAGTTATTGAGGTAGCTGTTTGACGTTTGCAGGACTTGACTACTCATCCTATTTCAGTTTTATTTATATATACATTTTCATACTTGGGTATTTTCGTTCAGATATTGTTATCTAGTTTTGTTTAGAGGCTCTAGACTCGTGACCCCAGATTTTATGGGAGTATTTTTATCAGACATAGTATCTCTTAGTATTATTCTTCTATAGATATTGGGTTATTATTCTAAAACTATTATATTCTCTTTAAATTATCGGTTTTGAGGTTTACGGTTGATTTGGGAACGACTGTTGGTCAGGCTTGCCTAGCTTTAGGGTTGTGCGCCATCACACCCGTGTTTGGGTTGTGACAAGTTGGTATTAGAGCCTAGGTTACTAGGCCTCGCGAGTCATGAGCCGGTTTAGTAGGCTCTCGCGGATCGGTACTTAGACGTCTGTATCTATCTTCGGGAGGCTACAGAACCTTTAGGAAACACTTCACTCTCTTGGAATTCTTATCGTGCGTATTTGATTCAGCTTGAGAAATAACTCTTGAAATTTCTTCCACACGTCTGTATGCACATGCGAGCACTTAGTAATATATTTGCCTTGATGGCTGGTGATTCCCCGATCGAGGGGCGAGATGTAATCTTTATGAGTTCATGTTGGGTCAGCTTAGAGAACTTGAGGCTAAATCTTTGCCTATGGCTTAAGCACCGAGGTGCTGATTTTGCGAGCTGGTATTATGAACTTATATGTTTAGTATTGTCCTTAATTGTGGGAATGTCGGCTAGATAACTACGTGATGAGTATATTGGTGGTGTGTGGTGTGTCTATATGACTTGGAAGTGTCGAAGAAGGACTGCTAGATGATAGATGGACCATTAAGTGTTTGATTTCCCTTGTGATTGGATGTGTTGCCCTGAGTTGTGGGTGTGTGGAGGATCTCTTCAGTTCCCCAGTTGGGAGAGAAGTACATAGCATGTTGCGGGTTGAGTTCAGACCCAGGAAGATTATATGACCGCGTAACGTATATGATGGTGGAAGGCATGCTGAAATGCTAAATTGAGGTGAAGCAGGTGGGATATCTCCTGCGGGGTGTCCTTAAGTGGTATGATCCTTATGTGTAATCGAAAGGTGTTTTCTATGTGTCATGGTTCGAATAGGTGCAATGCACATCCATGTATCAATTTTGATAATATAATACAAGTAGTATTGCGATTAATGTTGTTGATATACATTGTGTTGTTTTGTTAAGTTGTAGCCGTGTTGTTAGGATGGTTTTAGTGATTCTCTAGCAGGTGGATAGGCCCAATTACAAAGGAAACTCTACCAAAATTTTTGAAAAATTTGGGACTTAGTAAAAATTTGGTCGCCTAGAGAGTAGGCTTAACTGTTGCGTGAATAATGCAAGAATAGCAGAAGAGTTAAAATTTCTGATGATCCGTGTCTCCACAAGCTTGTGAAATAGTGAGTTTAATCTCACCATGGTATTACGACAACAATAGAGTATATGTGTTGTGATATATATGGCTTCAAGCTAAGTTGGAGAGGTTGCCATTGATTAGTTGATTGCACGATTATGTGCTATGTTGGTTCTGTCTTAAAGTATACTGGTGAACCAGTTCTGATTGCATAAATTGAGCCGAGAACGGCACGAGTGAATGAAAGTTTTTGACAAGATGTCAAGAGATCGGATGAGCAGGAGGAAATTTCGATGGTTAAGATAAATTAGTATAGTCTTCAGCGTTACCTGAGAGCGGTGTTGTGTCATGGTTAATGGTTCTTGATCACTCTTCAGAGTTAGTACGACCGGTGGTTTGGAGGTATGCCCCAAATATTGTTGCGGTAGGTTGTAGGAGTGTGTCCTACTGGAAGATTATATAAGTGTGGCATGCAGTCACTTGACTGATTAAAGATGTAAACCAAGTATAAAGGTTGTGATAGTGTCGTTGAATTGTGGAATTCATGCCTGGAGGGCACTTGGCCTATTGGGTTATGAACTGGGGAGGATTACTCCGATTATGATGGTTGTTCTTCTGTTATATGAAGAAAATGGAAGTTATTATGGACATTTGAAAGGTTATTAGACTAGTTCAGTGTGATCAGAATTGTGTTGAAGTCGGTGGATAGATTTAATGTGAATAATGGCTCTATATCAGGCCAGATGTGTGCATTTTTGTAATGTGGTCCTCATGGAGGAGTAGTTAGGATGATGCTTCATTGTCAGATATCTCGCATAGTGATACATTATGCCGTGTGAATTGTGAGACAACTCGAGAAATTGCTTACATGTTAAGAATCCGCATATGAATGGCGTTATATGAGCAACTTGGCCGTTGAAATTCCGGTTGTATATCGAGCCTTAGTTGTGCTTGAGTTTGTAGTTATAACGCTATATGTCCCTCAGAGATGTTATTATGCACTTAGCATACGTATGACCGATATTCGATATTTTGTTGTAACAAGCAAATTTGGCTCGATGTGCATCTCCTTATGTGAGATCAATGCGTGGATCGGGTGGCACGCCGCCATGGGTATGTTATCCAGATCGGGTTGCATGCCGCAACAGTGTGATATAGAGTATAGTTTTCTATATGCCATCTTTGTATGCCTTGCTTCCTGTTTTCCAATGAAGGTCTGTATTAGTGCGTAGGATTTGATAATTCCTTCCAGAGCTCGTTTTCCTTAGTACCTCATTCGAATTGGTAGCCTATTGACATATTGGGCATCATATGAGACATTTAAATATGTCTGGAGTGGCTTATTGCCCGAGCAGTTCGTACTGGGTGAGACGAGATCATTGAATTCGAGATCGGTGTAATCTGAGTATATGAAGTAAAGTAAAGAGCTAAGACCATTGTTTGGTTCAAAATAAAGTGATAGTTCTTGCCAAGAGTATAAAACTAATGAATTATTGTTAGTTACATTTGGTTAGAGTTAGTTACAAATTGTTAGCCAATACTCCCTCAATTCCACTTATGTGAACCTATTTTTTTGTTTCGTTCCAAAAAGAATGACCCGTTTCTAAATTTGGAAACAACTTAGTTTGAACTTACAATTATACCCTTAATGAGAAGCTTTTATAACCCCATAAAAATTCTTGACCTCTTTTTGACTTGTTTAGGGCCACAAATTCGAAAAGTATTTATTTTTTCTTAAACTCCGGACTCAATCAAATAGGTTTACAGAAATTGGAACGGATGGAGTAACAATCTTCTAGAATCTTCAGCTAAGCATATATAGTTGATATACATGTAATTGATAAATCACTTTTAAAGATAATACATTTCTATTCTTTCTAAATTTCTCTTCTCATTGAGTTATTTTCTTGATAAATCTTGATATAGCCGTCACATTCTTTGAGTTTGAGCTCCTATATTGACTATTCTTGTTAGATTCTAATGCATTGCATCATTGAACAAGTATTTCGTAAAAAATATTGGCTTTTCTTCTATCCAACTAAAATGGGCCGAATAAAAAAAAATTGGTCCTTTATGTTTGAGATACGCTTACAACTTGTTTGTATTGTTGTTACATATTATTTCATAATGTATCATATTGTATGGTTTAATGAATATAACTTTTAAAAATATTATGTCGTTTGTTGCCATTTCATGATGTCACGCACCAACAATATGAAGAATAAACTTGCAACATTACTAAGAAAGGATAGGATACAAAGTAGAATTATTATATTAAAAGGTAGGACAAATAATAAAATATGATTATTTAATAATAAAGAAGGACATGATGAGAGAAAACAGTAAGAAAACGATGTCACCACACCAAACTTGTCGTTCCATTGAGTGATACTTTTTGTCGTTACATAGCGATGGATTTCACGTTACGATACAATAAATTTTAAGTAACAATAAAAATAAATTTAAAGTAACAATACGGTACAATACAATATATAACAATCATCCAAACAAGCTGTTAGAGTACTACCTTAACTATGCAACAACAATAATAAAGCCAGTTTAATACTATAAGTAGGGTATGGAGAGGATAATGTTTACACAGCTATTACCCCGTACCTGGTAAGAATAAAGATGTTATTTTTGATAGACCCTCGGCTCAAAATAAGGTAAAGAAAGTAAAAGAAGAAGAAGAACAAGAGGAGGAGAGGCAGGAAGAGGAGGAGGAGGAGGAAAATAAAGGTATAAGAAGAAAGAATAAACGAAGAATTAGCCTCAACACTAACAACAAGAAAGTAAGATAACTGAAACGAATGAAACAACGTGGCCTAAATAAAGCTCTAAGTGTATGTACTAAACAGTTTTTTTGGTCTCGAATTTATTATTTTGTCATTGTTCAATTTGACAAAAATATGAAAAATAAGATGCAATATTAAACACCAGAAAAATCTCATCGAATCCTATAAAATACAAAACAAAAACTATACTAAATACCAAAAAACTCAAATTATACCTCAAATAGCTACATCAAACTCAAAAAAATAGGTCTAAAGTAGTAAAAATTACAAAAATTATGCATCTAAATAGTTCTGGCTAATTTTTATCCCCCCCAAACCCAAATCCAAACAAGCTGTTAGAGTACTACCTTAAGTATGCAACAAAAACAATAAAGTCAGTTTAATACTCTAAGTAGAGTATGGAGACGATAGTGTTTACACGGATCTTACCCATACTAGTAACGATAGAGATGTTATTTTTGATAAATCCTCGGCTCAAAACAAGGTAAAGAAAATATAGAAAGAATAAGTGGAGGAGGAAAATAAGGATAGAAGAAGAAAGAGAGTAAACGAAGAATTAGCCTCAACAATAACACCAAAAAGTAAGATAAATGAAACGAATAAAACAATATGACATACATAAGAACAAGAAAGTAAGATAACTGAAACGAATGAAACAATATGACATAGATAAAGCTCTAAGTGTATGTACTAAATATTTCTTTTCGTCTCGGATTTAATAATTTTTTCATTGTTCAATTTGACAAAAAAAATCAAAATAAGGTTCAATCTTAAGCACCAGAAAAATCTCATTGAATCCCATAAAATACAAAACAAAAACTATACTAAATACCAAAAAAATTAAAATTATACCTCAAATAGCACATCAAACTCTAAAAAATAGGTGTAACGCACCAACAATATGAAGAATAAACTTGCAACATTACTAAGAAAATATAAGATACAAAGTAGATTTATTATATAAAAAGTAAGATAAATGATAAAATATGATTATTTAATAATAAATAAGGACACGATAAGAGAAAATAGTAAGAAAACGGTGCCACCACACCAAACTTATCGTTCCATTGAGTGATACTTTTCGTCGTTACGTAACGATGAATTTTACGATACGATTCAATAAATTTTAAGTAACAATTAAAATAAATTTAAAGTAATAATACGATACAATAAAATATATAACAACCATCCAAGCAAGATGTTAGAGTACTACCTTAAGTATGCAACAACAATAAAGCTAGTTTAATACTATAAGTAGGGCACGAAGAGGATATTATTTACACATATAATACCCTACCTATTAAGGATAAAGATATTATTTTTGGTAGACCCTCGACGCAAAATAAGGTAAAGAAAATAAAGGAAGAAGAAGAAGAAAGAGGGGCAGGAGGAGGAAAATAAGGGTACAAGAAGAAAGAGTAAAATGAAGAATTAGCCTCAACAGTAACAACAAGAAAGTAAAATAACTGAAACGAACGAAACACATGTCATAAATAAAGCTCAAAGTGTATGTACTAAACAATTTTTTTGGTCTCGAATTTAATAATTTTTTCATTGTTCAATTTGACAAAATATGAAAAATAAGTTGCAATATTAAACACCAGAAAAATCTCATCGAATCCTATAAAATACAAAACACAAACTATACTAAATACCAAAAAAACTAAAATTATACCTCAAATAGCTACATCAAACTCTAAAAAATAGGTCTAAAGTAGTAGAAATTACAAAAATTATGCCTCTAAATAGTTCTGGCTAATTTTTACCCCCCTCCCCCAAATCCAAACAAGCTGTTAGAGTACTACATTAAGTATGCAACAACAACAATAAAGCCAGTTTAATACTTTAAGTAGGGCATGAAGAAGATAGTATTTATACAAATCTTACCCATACTTGCTAACGATAGAGATATTGTTTTTGATAAACCCCGACTCAAAACAAGGTAAAGAAAATATAGAAAGAAGGAGGAAAATAAGGATAGAAGAAGAAAGAGAGTAAAACGAAGAATTAGCCTCAACAATAATACAAAGAAAGTAAGATAACTGAAACGAATGCAACAATATGACATAGATAAGAACAAGAAAGTAAGATAAGTGAAACGAATGAAACAATATGACATATATAAAGCTCTAAGTGTATGTACTAAATATTTCTTTTTGTCTCGGAATTTAAATTTTTTTTCATTGTTCAATTTAACAAAAAAAAATCAAAAATAATATTAAATCTTAAACACCAGAAAAATCTCATTGAATCCTATAAAATACAAAATAAAAACTATACTATATACCAAAAAAATTAAAATTATACCTCAAATAGTACATCAAACTCTAAAAAATAGGTGTAAACTAGTAGAAATTACAAAGATTGTGCCTCTAAATAGGTCTGGCTAATTTAACCCCCTCCCCTAGACGATAGTTTTCATCAGAACTAGCAAATTGCTTTGTGCATACTTAGGAGAGTACTTTGAACTCACCCTCAAACATAAGGGACTACTTTTATCATTTTATCTTAATTAATTCCTCCTTGCTTCACCAATGTACATATATTACAGTACTATGTACAAACAATTACAACGCATACCTCTCTGGAATATAAATTTCATACAATATAGTAAATAACTCATTTCTTTTCCTCAAATCTGTTCTTTCCTCATCCAACTCAATTTCGTAACGCCACTTTCTCCTAAGTTTTGACCTCACCACACTCCAAATTTCCTCCAAATTCCCAATCATTGGCACCCAAAATTCAATAAATTGACAATCTTTTCTTCAAATCTCACAACCCCAGATCAAATTTTCAATCCCAACAATCCCAAAAATCTCTTAAAAATAGTTAAAAAATTTGCTAATTCGTACCATGTAAAATCCTAAATCCCTTAAAGTCACAATCTTTTCTCAAAATCTCAAAACCCCAGATAAAATTCTTAATCTTAAAACCGTCAAACTTGTCAAAAACAGCCAAAAAATTGCCACTTTTTTGCCAGTTTCGCCAAGTTTTAGCTCCTTTATACCATGTGTCATGAATCAAAAATATAATCTTTGATGCCTAAAAAAACCCAATTTAGTAAAAGTTCCTCTGATTCAGATTCCCCAAGAAAAAATCTTGATTTTTTAGTTTCTTCAGAACCAGAACCAGGACCAAGCAGTAACAAAAAATCTTCTGTTTGGTCTGGTTTTTTGGTTTCTCCTTTTTCAATCTTTGATACTGAGCCAAAAGGGTGTTTAAAAAAAGGTGACTTAAGTTCAAAGAAGTATTATAATGGTATTGGTATTAATTGGACTAGTGCTGTGAAAAGAATGATGAATAGTGGTTCAATGAGGAGGATTTTTGGGATTAATAAAACTGGGATTCCTAATGGCTCTAAAAGTGATATTTGGCTTTTAGGTGTTTGTTATAAAGTTATTCAAGATGATGATCCATCTATAGAACCAGCTCAAAGTGAAGGTTTTTCAGCTTTTGTTGATGATTTCTCATCTAGGATTCTTGTCACTTATCGAAAAGGTAGCTAAAGTTTTAATCTTTTTTTAACTCTTATTTTGTTTGATCTGATTAGAATGTTGATTTGGGATGTGAGAGATTGTGAATTTTGGTTATTTGGTTGAATGTAATTACAGGCTTTCCTCCTATTGGAGAATCTAAGTATACCAGTGATGTTAATTGGGGTTGCATGCTTAGGAGCAGTCAGATGCTTGTTGCTCAGGTTTATTACACTGGCAAAATTCCTTTTCTTTCTTGCTATAGGTTAGCTAAAATCTTTATATTCCTGATTTGACGCAATGATAAAAGTTGTAGCTGTGTGACCACGAAGTCAACCTCTTGCAAAAATGCAAGGCAGTATATCCGTACATAAGGCCCGGGGTGGTGGCCCTTCCCCGTACCCGTGCATAGCGGGAGCTTAGTGAATCAGGCTCCCAGGCTCCCCTTTCTGAAGGGGAACCTTCAAGCAACGGTAAAGTTATTGTAACCTATATGTCATGGGTTCGAGCCGTGGTATCAACCACTAAAGTTTGTGTTAGCATCTCACCTGTTGGGGTGTGGTTCTTCCACGGACCTTGCGGAACGTGGGATGCCTTTTTTATCTTTCGTTTTATTTCTTCTGAATTTCCAATGCTTACTCTGTCTGCTGTAGTGATGTTGATGATGCTTGTATTTATAGGCTCTACTTCTTCATCGATTAGGAAGGTCTTGGAGAAAATCTTTGGACAAGGTACTCGAAAGTCAAAACACTGCAGTACTTTCAGTTGTTAAAATGCTCAATTTCCAATTTAAAACCACGATATTGCACAGTCAGGTTCTGATCTCATATCTCTTATATATAAGAAAAAAGACAAGAAAAAGATCAGATTCTCATCTCATGCATATATTGTTTTAGCATGAGAACTTATCATGTTATCTCATCGTACAGCCGCATGACCAAAAGTATGTTGAGATATTGCACCTTTTTGGTGATTCGGAGGAGTCTGCTTGCTCTATCCACAATCTCCTTCAAGCCGGAAAGACATATGGTCTTTCTCCTGGATCATGGGTGGGCCCATATGCAATGTGTCGCACTTGGGAAACGTTAGCACGAAGCAAGAGAGAAGAAACAGGGAATGCTGACATGTCTTCTCTCATGTCTATCTATGTTGTATCTGGGGATGAAGATGGCGAAAGAGGCGGAGCGCCGGTGCTCTGTGTTGAGGACATTGTCAGGCATTGTTCTGACTTTTCAAAAGGCGAAGTTGACTGGATACCTGTTCTTTTCTTAGTTCCGTTGGTTCTTGGACTTGACAAAATCAATTCAAGGTTTCCTTTCATTTCTCTTATTTTTATTTATCTGCACTGGTAGTGTTGTATGATGCAAAACTCTTGCCTATTTATTTTCTAGTATATCTCTCTGCATTACCGTCATAAATAACTTAAGAACTTGCCAAGTAAAAGAAGACTGTGGCTGAATGATTATTTGTTTGTGTCGTAAAACAAGTGGTGATTTGTTGGGGATCTGCAAGCACTTTAGTGCTATCATTACTATTTCATTGCCGGTTTTGCTTTATTATGATGAAGTTGTATGCAAAGAAATTAAGATTTTCATTCCTTATCAAACCAGCAACAGTATCATTAATTGAAACTGTTGCAGAGTTACATGATACTTTGTGGCTATGGCGACTATTTGGTAGGCCTTATAAAGGGAATGTGGATATAAAATTAATATGGTACAGTGCTAGAAAAGATCTTTGAAGAATCTTCCATAGAATTAAGTGTAAAAAGTATTTTTATTATTCTACCGAATGAAGAGCCACTCATACCATTTAGGAGTTGGATTTCATTACCTTGTACAGTTGGACGAGTTTTTAGCATTTGTTGCAAAAGACTTGTCTTGAGGGGAATCAGGCATCTTCTTTTCTAGGCCAGAAGACTTTTCTTGGGGAATCCAGCATCTTCTTTAAGAGGAGCCATGGTAGATACCTTGATTAGTAGTGTAAACAAACCAGTAAGCACTAACATAAGGAACTCTAATGAAAATAGTAACAAAAAATACATTTTTGGATCATGCTTCGTAATCTCTAAAACAAGACTAATAAAAATACCACAAACTCTTTTGAACACTATCTAATCACATGGCTTGATCTAACTATTATTTCAATGGAACAAGAGCGGATACAAGATGGGCGCAATATGGTATGTGATTCAAGGTCGCATACTAATGTTTCCTGCCATGCAACACTTTCGGGCTGTCCACTTCAAGTAGAACATGAAATAGAAGAATGGCACTACCAGATATAATATTTCCGTCTCTTGCGCTATAATCTAGGTGAAAGATACTTGTAACTAACAAATTAATGACAGCATGAGAATTTCCATACTCTAAGTTACTATAAATCATGGTTGCTTCACAAAGTATAACAAGCCCCAAGTCCGGAAAACTAAGAAGAGTTGCGATAGGTTGATGAGTCCTCCTCACTGTATAAGGTGGAATGCGTGCTAGTGACTCATAAGTTGACCCTAACTAATTTGAGATTGAGGCTTAGATGTTAGCCATGATTTCTTTTTTCCTTAGTGGTTTATTTGTGATCTTTCTTATATTTATCATAGCTCAAAGATTTCCTGGCTACTGGCCATACACTCATTTAATTGAATTTACGTGATTAGTTGTAGAACATTCGACGTTTATGCTTATCACCATAGACAAGGTGATGAGAATTCTCTGAGTTAGTAGGGCATATATATTTACGACCATTAAAATTGACTTCGCGAGCAAAGCATTCACACTTGTTTCTGTGATCCTAAACGACGATATTCATAATACTACTCAATTCAGGAAAGTACAGTTAGCAGCTAGATTTATTTGCAGAAGTAAATTGTCATCTAGTGGTTTAAGAAGTATCATTTGCAAAATATATTTCCTTATTGAAAATGGAATATAGATTGGTCTTTGATGTCTGTACATGCACAAAACACGTAATGGCTGTCTCGTGTTTTCTTTATTTCCATGTTGATTTATGACACGTCAGGCACTGCAAGAAGGCCATATCTAACGAAAATTAAAATTGTGAATTGCATTGATATTTGACGGATGATTTACTGTTTTTGCTATAAAAACCAGAGCATTCTGTTTACTGAATCTCTATCATCTTCTTCTACATTAGGTATCTTCCTTTACTGGCAGCAACATTCAGTTTTCCTCAAAGCCTTGGGATCCTAGGTGGCAGACCTGGAGCCTCGACGTACATTGTTGGCGTGCAAGATGATCAAGCCTTTTATCTTGATCCACATGAAGTTCAGCCAGTAATTGTTTCTTTCTTTTTTATTGTATTTATGCCATTTCACACATACTGGTTGGAATTTCTATAATTTATACTACTTAAAATCTAGGATAAAGAGATGATCCTCAAAATCAAACTTTTTATGTTTAAATGTTATAGATGGAAATCAGATTCTTTCCGTGCTGGCTGACTTCAACAATCTATTAATAATTACCACCGTCAAGAATGTCATGATTGTTTGGTCTTTGTTACCTTTTTTATGCTCATTAATATTTGAAGTTGTTTCCATTTACTTCACTAGTGTGGAGAAAATTGGTGGATTTTATGAAGGAGATATGGTTTTCTAGCTGCATTATAGGTTGGCTTTTGCCCGGAATCCGTCGTTTTTGTATTAGGAGAGATGTCATCCAATACATTCGAAAACGGCAGCACTCAGTATGGGATTGTATAAGAAGCACTCAAATGAAAAATATCATTTGGCTTTTTAAAGTTTGATTTAAGAGCTCTTACTGTTTGCTGAAAGCATACTGTTCTTTTAAAGCTTTTCTTGATTCCTACTTAGAAAAAGCTTCTATGCGGATCTGATTAGAATATTCTCCAACAGATCCTTGCTTCTTGAGAGGAATTTCTTAGAATCTTCTACAGGCTAAAATATTAGCCTTATTGCTGGAGCGGGAGTGCTGCTATATAACAAACAATCACCAAATTACATTTTTCCTTCCTCCATGTCCTAGTTTTTTGACATCATATTTTTTTTTCCAATGTTCCATTTTCTGCTGCCTCAACATCTTCGCATTAACCAAGATCAACATTTGATTATCATCATCTGACAATGCTAGTACGGTTGATTAATCGTCATCTGACGATGGCTGTGAACAGCTTTGCTAGTCAGTCTCCCCTTTGGAGAACCTTCTGTGTAATTTCATAATTTTCGGTTTGGGACATTTAATGTAGTTCGGTGGATTTCTAAAATGTTCCAACATATTCATTTCAGTGGTTTTGATCCATCAGACTTCACTTTCCGACAACAACAAAAATGCAAATTAAATAAATAAGTTGCCCCCCTATGATCTTTCCCATTTAGTTTCTTCTTCTTTTGCGATTGGGACGGGTAAGGAATCATATCTCTAATAAACGAGTATTTTCTTGATTGGTCGTTCAGCTTTCCTACTTTTTACTTGTTAACTGTCTTTATGGTGCTTGTAAATTCGTTTGTCCGGTGATTTTAATATTTGCAGTTTTTTCTGGATTTATCTGTCTGACGAGCAGGTTGTTGATACCATAACGGATAATCTGGACTTTAATATTTCATCTTATCACTGAAAGTTCCAAAATTTGAAGTATTTTTGGTTTATCTAATTTCACTGGACGAAGGATGTAATATTCTCATTATATGTCTGATGTGCAGGTTGTTGATATTAAAACGGATAAGTTAGATATTGATACTTCATCTTATCACTGCAAGTAAGCGAATGCGCATTCTAGTTTCTCATCTGATATTTCCATTTTTAGTTTTAATCTCATTATAACCTTTTGACTTCGATTGCAGTACTGTAAGGCATTTCCCTCTGGATTCAATTGATCCATCCTTGGCAATCGGATTTTATTGTAGAGATAAGAGTACGTCTGCATGTTTCTGTAATTGTTCCAGAAATCATTGCACTTGTTTTACCTTGGCTAATACGAGTCACTTCTTGATCCTCAACTTCTGTATACTTTCTGTAGGTGATTTTGATGATTTCTGTATACGAGCATCTAAGTTAGTTGATCAATCAAACGGTGCTCCATTGTTTACGATAACTGAAACTCGTACCCCAGCCACACCAGTTGAGTATAACAACAGGGTGACTAGTAATTCTGGTGTTCCAGAACTGGACTCCTTCGATGCTGCGGGCCCAGGTGAATCGGATGGTGGTAGACCTGAAGATGAGTGGCAACTCCTTTGATGTGAGAACACTTTCAGGATTATAAAGTTGTAAATAATTTCGTAGGCGGTCTACTTGATTGCGCCCATGTCCATCTTGTTTGGTGCACGATTTCGGCTAAATTACTGCTGTAAGATAGACATACTTGTAGGATTTATCTTTTGCCTTATAATTTGTTGTTGTCTATAAATTATCCAAAAATGGGATGGTGTATGGTTCAATTGATTTTTTTTTCTGGTACAAATACAGAATATTGGATAGTAGTTCCCCTAATCTTCCATTTTGTGTTGCTATATTTTTTTCTGGTCTTAGTCTTGTGAAAATAGCACGGGCGGCAAAGTCACTGAAATTTTTTCCCTATTTTGCTGCAACAAGGAAAATTGCAGCATAATATACTGGAAATTGGTGTACATGTGTATGAATTTTCGGCATATTATGTTGGAACTCTAACACACGGAAAGTTCCAAAAGTTCTAGTATAATATACTGAAAATTGGAGCACTTGTGTATGAACTTCCAGTATAATATACACGCAGATAGTTCCAGTATAATACTGGAGATTGGAGCACGTATAATATACTGGAGTATTTTTCCAAATTTTGAATAGTATTTTCGTTCAGATTTATCTTTATGCGAAAACGTGGTTAAATTTCAATCACTTTTGAAATTATAACTATTTTCAATTACCGCTTGTAAATCTGGCTATTTTTTAATTTCACCCCTTATTTTTGTGTGTTATACTTACCTTTTTCTGTCCTGAATTAGGGGCTTGCTTGGTTTTAAATTACTTCACTTGGTTTTGTTGAAGTTTGAAGTTGTTCATTAGTTTACATGTAAGTTAGAGGTAGTCACATAACCAAGTCTTTCTTCAATTAGATTTTTGCTTTATATGTTTACCTTTTATTAACGGTTTCTAAATTTGAAAATAAATCTCGGTAAAGCTTCAACCTATCAAAAAAAAAAAAAAAAAAAAAATTCTTGTTACAATCAGATCTTTCTATAACAACATCCCTATATAACTACACTTCATTATAAAAGCCAAGGTTTTTCGGAATCAAGTTCCATGATACGTTATAATATATGTTCTAATATATAACAACACTTTCGCTATAACAATAAAAAATATTCGGAACAAATGAGGCTGTTATAGAGAGATTTGATAGTAACATCAAATATATACTTTTGTTTGTTTTAGGTATCTACAGGGCAGTCCGCTGCATTAAGTGTCCGCTATGAGTGGGGTCCGGGAAGGGTTAGACCACAAGGATCTATTGTATGCATCATTACCCTGCAAGAGGCTGTTGTTACGGTTCGAACCTGTGACTTCCTGGTCACATGACACCAACTTTACCAGTTTGCTTTGCGTATCCAATACTTGAAATTCACAAACTCAACTAATTTCCATTTACGTACATAGAGGGATTAAATGCATCTCCATCGAGAGTTTTTTTTTTTACAGAGCTTAAATCCGAGACATATGATTTTTTTCTCAATGAACCTTACAAATCTTTATATTTGTTAATATTATTATGAGTACACGTGTCACGTTGAGATTGAAACTAGTAGATATACACTTAGCAATCAATTACATCTATTTTATCATAATCAATATCTTTAATTGGTATTGGATTGATGTAAACTCCAAAGCTTTCAAGTTGACCATTACAAATTGTGCCATGAAATCCATTGAGCCAACCATAATTTCCAACATTTATGTTGAATTCTGTATCTTCACTTCCCATATAAGTAGGTCTATTTTTTGGAAAAGGTCCATATGAGTTTTTGTTGGTCACAAATGTAATTGATTTCAATACTCTATCTGTTCCCATTACTCCATGTCTACCATTTACTCCAATCAGATATTCAGAGGGATAATCTAGCTTGATCTGCAAATTTTTTTGAATTTTTTTTGTTAAAGATAAGAAATATTGACATGATAGATTTTAATAAAAAAGGCATGCCACTCGTGCAAGAAGCATTCCGCGTTACGCAGGGTCTCGGGAAGAGTCGCATCCTGAGGGCCAAGGGGTTGTGATCTCGGCAATCTTCCCTGATGTAAATATAATGACTAATTTCACGGCTTGAACAAGTGACATAAATATCATACGAAAATAATTTTATCGTTGCTCCAAAACTCTCCTTTGCAAGACGTGTTATTGAAGTAAAATAAATTATCTTTCCCCTCTTGAGAGTCGAGACAATAACAATTATGCCTTAATCTCAAGGAAATCTGGATCGCTTTTATAAATCCTCATTGATCATATCACTTCCTTATCGTGAGAAGTAAAATTATGTATCTTTTATGGCGAATCTCCTAATTTTTCTAGAACAACTTAATTTGTTAACCAAAATGAATTTTTTTCATAAGTGGTGTACCTATTT
This sequence comes from Nicotiana noctiflora, assembly GCA_032618575.1. NCBI lineage: Eukaryota > Viridiplantae > Streptophyta > Magnoliopsida > Solanales > Solanaceae > Nicotiana > Nicotiana noctiflora. The sequence continues at coordinate 1,344 of JASVEL010009049.1, read as the reverse complement.
AGGAGTTTTTATGACCCAATCATAGATAATAAAATCATAAATATATAATAGTCTGTTTTTTTAATGTCAATTTAAATTTAATATAGGTGGTGAGTTATGATTGTGAATATTAGAGATTTTAATAGATGTTGAAATTCATGGGAGTATTATCAATAAATAATACAATATATTCTTCAAATGTACACTAAAAAATGTCTAGGTGTGCCTTGAACATCATAATTGTTGTTATTTGAAATTAGTGATTATCTAATTTACAATTATATACAATCAAATCTCTCTATAACGGCTTCATTTTTTATAATTTTTATTTTATTTTATGTTATAATGAAGTATTGTTATAAAAATATATATTATAACATAACATGAAAAATTAGTTTCAAAGAAAATTTAATCGTTGTAGTGAAATATTGTTATATAAAATGACTGTTATAGAGAATTCTGATTGTAAAAGCGAGTTTTGCATTAACAATTCATTAATAAAAATAAAAAATAAAAAAAGTGGAACTTACTATTTCCAGATGTTCGATAAGATCACCATGTTTGCCTGATAAAGAAAAGTCTCCATCTTTGAAATATAAAAATTGGAGATGACTAATTATTCTTCCATAGGAAATAAAAATCATTGCAATATCACCTTGATCAACATCATCCCATTTTTCTCCTTTCAATTTACTACTTGCCACAGTTTCAATTTTGAATACCATATTATATATATGACTTTTCACAATAATAATTTACTGAAGAAAAAAATATTATTGGACAAAAGAAAAAAGAGTTGGAAGAAAGAGTTTGTGAATGTTTTAGGTTTGCCAAGACATTATTATATATATACTATTTTTTCTGCATCCATTTATGCCTTTCTTGAATCAGAATTTGAGATTTGGAATTTTTAGGTGTAGAATAATGTACAAATTTTATTACTTGATATTCTTTTCTTGTTGTTGAGAATTGAGATATATAATAGCAAACCCTTATTGTGCAATTGCTTTTATGTTTCTAATTCAGAATAAACTACAAAGCTTCTTTTAGCATTAGTCGTTTACTTGTCACGTTTGACTTTTTGAGATTCAAAATAATATGAATCTTGATTAATATTTTAATATATGTTTTTATCAAATTGATACAAGAAGTACAAATTATAGTATTTTATGTATAGTTTTTGAATATATAAATATTAATTTTATAATATTAAATTAATCTAAATTAATTTAGCTTTAACTTTACAATATTTTTTTGTATTTTCATTACAGTAGTTGTATATACAAGATTTTGAGGAGCAAAGTGCTCAAAATAGAAAAGAGAATATACAAATTAGAATTCTTGATCGACGTGAAATCAAGTTCT
>JASVEL010009048.1:0-38134 GCA_032618575.1 Nicotiana noctiflora | reverse complement strand
CGAGTCTGATATGCGGAGCCGCTACCCACATTTTTTCCTGACTCAGGTACTTCTTTCTTTTGTCCGTTCGAGGACGAACGGTTGTTTTAGAGGTGGAGATCGTGACGACCCAAAGGGTCATCACTTGTTTTATTAATCATTCCAAGCTTTTGAGGTCTTGAAAACCTCATTTATAGTTGCCTCAATTTGCGTGCACAGAGTCCGGGCACAAAGCTGGAAAATATTTATGTTGAAATATGTGAAATATGTGAAAAAGTTGAAGAATTTTGATATTAATATTGATATGGTTGACTTTGGTCAACATTTTTGGTAAACGGACCCGGATCCGTGATTTGACGGTCTCAGGAAAATCCGTAGAAAAATATGGAACTTGGGCGTATGCCCGGAATTAAAATCCGAGGTCTAGAACCTCGGTAAAAGAATTTTTCCGTTAAATTGTTTTCTGAAAATGTTTAAGAAAAATGAAACTGAATTTTTATTAAAAAGTACTGTTATCGGGCTCGTATTTTGGTTCCGACGCCCGGTACAGGTCATATATGTTGGTTAAGCGCTTCCTGTAAAGTTTGGTTGAAAACGGACGTCGTTTGACGTGTTTCGGCCTTAAATTGGATGTTTTGGAAATTTTGAAAATTTGAAAGAATTCTTGAGTTTTAAGGCTCAATTCATTGAGTTTGATGTTATTTCGGTGATTTGATCGCTCGAGCAAGTTCGTATGATGTTATTGAGTTAGTGTGCATATTTTGTTTGGAGCCTCGAGGGCTCGGGTGAGTTTCGGATAGGCATCGGGTGGTTTTTAGACTTGGAAAAACTGCAGAAAATCTGCAGCGGACATCCCTTCTTCGCGTTCGCGTCCACCTGGTCGCGTTCGCGAAGAGTTCTCTTTCCCTTCTACGCGTTCGCGTCCTTAGGATCGCGTTCGCGTACAACAACATGACCCCGGCCTTTTTCCTCTACGCGTTCGCGTGCAGGCTCCCGCGTTCGCGGAGCCTGGCCTGCCTCTTCTACGCGTTCGCGTACGGCACCACGCGTTCGCGTAGGCCAAATTGCAATCCCCAGATTTTCTTCTACGCGTTCGTGACTGTGTCCATGTGAACGCGATGCCCATTTCTGTCCGACCCTTTGCGAACGCGACATAGTGCACGCGAACGCGAAGGGTAAATTTCCGCCTAGTGAATTAATACCCAAAACAGAACACTTACGGGATTTTATCCCATTTTCACAAAATCCTTTCTTCTCCACAGCTCTTAGGCGATCTTTGAGACATTTCTTCATCAAAGTTCATTGGGTAAGTATTGTTTAACTCGTCTTCTTCATTTTTCATCAACATCAATCAAATTCTTAGGCTTAAACATGTGTAAATTGGTTGAAAAATTTGAGAAATGGGTATAGTTAGGGCTTTCAAAGAATTTGCGATCTAGACCTCGTTTTGGAGTCGAACTTAAGAACAAATTGTATATTTGAACTCATGGAAGATTGGGTGAACTTATTTTGGTTCGAAACTTGAGTTTCGATTATGTGGGCCTGGGGTCGATTTTTACTATTCCGGGCAGAATGTTGTAAAAACCATATTTAGCAATATGAACTAGTTTGTTAAGTAGAATTGATGATATTAAATCAATTGTGTATAGATACAATTGGATTGGAGTCAAATTCAAAAGGAAAAGGCATTGCTACGGAATGAATCGTTCGTAAACTTTCGAGGTAAGTGTTTGTTCTATCCTAGCTTGAAGGAATAGGAATTTAGTTTTGAATAAATTGTTGATTAAGAGTTATTGGTATTATACCGGTAATGAAGATAAATTGTTGAAATTATTATCAATTATTGGTTTAAAACCGGTAATTATAAATATTGTTGATATAGAGATTATTGGCTAAATGCCGGTAATATATATATTTATGAATTGGGATCGTGTGGCACGCCGACCACTTATATATTTATAAATTGGGATCGTGTGGCGCGCCGACCACTTATATAATAAGAAATGGGATCGTGTGGCACGCCGACCACGAAGTGATTTAAATCTTGGCATTGGCCATAGTTGCCGTTAGCCTATTGATATATTTGGGAGCGGGTGGTACGCCTACCACAAGATATAATTATTGTGATAGTTGGGAGCGGGTGGTACGCCTACCACGAGATATGAAATGAGAGAGGAATTGAGACATGAAAGTAAGATTTATTCTGTTGATTAGATTATTCTGGATATCGTGAGTTATTGACTGTTATTTCAGAGCAGAGTATTTCCTTATAAATGTATTGTATATATATGTATATTGCAACTGTACAGGTTTATGTGGGTGACCGGCCTTAGCCTTGTCACTAGTTCGCTGGGATAGGCCAGGCACTTACCAGCACATGGGGTCGGTTGTGCTGATACTACACTCTGCGCTCTTTTTGCGCAGATACAGGTTACGGACAGCAGCAGCGGCAGTAGCGACTTGTGGATTTTCCGACCACTGAGACTACGAGGTAGCCTTGCAGGCGTCCGCAGGACTCGTTGTCTCCTCTATCTATGCTTTTCATTCTATTATCTCATGTAATCGAGATAAACAGCTTGTATTTCCTTTCAGACAATTATGTGTATTATTCTTAGAAGTTCGTGAGTATTGTGACACCAGGCTTGGGTAGTGTATCATTTTTGACTAAGTCTTCCGCTAATTTTGATTATTCCGCTGTAATTTATATGCTTTTAATAATAAGTCTTAATAAGAATTTGGTAATTAATAGAGGTGTAATTAATATTTGGCTTGCCTAGCTTCCATTTAGTAGGCGTCATCATGATCCCGATGGTGGGAAATCCGGGTTGTGACACCTTTAGAGCTCATTCTAGCCTACCTAGCTTCATTTGTGCGCATAGTCCGAATATTGACCTAGCAGGCTTATATGCTAAAAATAACTGATAAAAACAAGAGTTTTGATTAAAAGATTAATTTTAGTTGATTTTGGTCAATATTTTATGTAAATGAATCCAGACCCGTATTTTGACGGCCACGATGGATCTGTATTGAAATATGAGATTTGAGCGGATGGCCAGAATCGAATTCCGACCCTAGCTTGAGTTATGAATTTTTATTAAAAATAAAAGTCTGAAAAATATAGAGTCAATTTGAAAAGCCACCTCTAAATGGATTAGTGTAACTAGGGTAGTAATTACACAGCATAGTAATTACTCAGTTGTGTAATTACGACGACTTGTTTGTTTGTCATAGTGTAGTTGCAAGTTTACTGTTTGGTTGCACAAGTGTAATTACAGAGTTAGATTAAATTTTAAATTAAGTAATTATCAAAACTTAAAAGTTAATATAATAAATATATGCCTATAATTTTATACGTATAAATGATATTATATTTGGTATTTTAAGATGTTTATTTTTTGTGAATATACATTAATAAGTAATCATATATTTATAACTATTATTGTAAAAATAATTTATCAATATATTTTAAATTAATAATACTTAGTTTAGTCATGTACAAAAATTAAAAATATACTTTTTTAAGAATATCATGGAATCCTCAATTTGAGGTTTTACAAATACAAAATTTACATCTGTTAGTTATCCATTTTCAAAATGGATAATGTGTTTCTTATTCATATTTGATTTATTTTTAAAAAGTTCATTATCCAACCTATTTTTTTGTGAATAATATAGGTGGTTAAATATTTTCTTTTAACTATTTTACTACCACTAGACTGAGCTAACCCTAATTATCAGTGGGGCTGGATTAAGATTTTCAAGTTAAATTTAAGCTTAGGCTTTGTATGGTTGATGGAAAAGGGATGATAAATTCTAGGATAAAACGCAGGATTATTTTATACTGCGTTTGGTTATGGAAATTAATTAGTCTCTCGGATTATTTTGTATTAAAATTGTGGGATTAACTATTTTATATAGAAGATATGATAGATAATCCTATGAGATAGAAGTTTTTTATCTATCGCATTCTGGTAACCAAACGATCCCTTAAGTTATTAAGTTCGAGCTTGCACAAATAGCCGCTTGAACGACCATAATTTACGACCGTTCAAAGTCACAAAACGTTTTATTTTTAGCCACTTGAGAATTAAAACATTAGACCTTAGTTCTCAACTTTCAACTCTAATCCTCTGGGTTTTAAATTTGAGAAGTCGTCAAGCCTAATTTTAAACCTTCAGGCTGTAGTTGAATTTTTAAATTCTAAAATTTAAATTTCAGACTCAAAGTTCTTTAAGTTAGACTTAACCAGCCTCGAACTTCGAACTTTAAGAGGAAGTTAGCGTTTTAATGTTTGAAATTGAAACTTCAAAGTTTTAAAGTTAGCCGTAGCAAACTACCAACTTTTTAAGATCTTCTTGACTGCAGTTAAAATTTTATCCTTGCCCTTCTGCTTTTTTACCTTGTGGAACAAACTCAAAACCAAACAATAGAACAAAAGAAATACTTAGATTGATAATTCTAGAGTAACTATAACGATTCGATAGGTCGTTCTGAGTATCTGTATTTTGTTTGGTAATTTAGAATCAAACTCTGTATTTTGAAGCCTTTAGAGCTCATTATAGCCTACCTACCTTCAGTTGTGCGCACAGTCCGAATATTGACCTGGGAAGCTTATATGCTAAAAACAACTGATAAAAACAAGAGTTTTTGCTTAAAAGATTAATTTTAGTTGATTTTGGTCAATATTTTATGTAAATGAATCCAGACCCGTATTTTGACGGCCACGATGGGTATGTGTTGAAATATGAGATTTGAGCGGATGGCCGGAATCGAATTCCGACCCTAGCTTGATTTATGAATTTTTATTAAAAATAAAAGTCTGAAAAATATAGAGTCTATTTGAAAAGCCACCTCTAAATGGAATTAGTGTAACTAGGGTAGTAATTACACAGCCTAATAATTACTTAGTTGTGTAATTACGACGACTTGTTTGTTTGTTATAGTGTAATTGCAAGTTTACTGTTTGGTTGCACAAGTGTAATTACAGAGTTAGATTAAATTTTAAATTAATTAATTATCAAAATTTAAAAGTTAATATAATAAATATATGCCTATAATTTTATACGTATAAATGATATTATATTTGGTATTTTAAGATGTATATTTTTTGTGAATATACATTAATAAGTAATCATATATTTATAACTATTATTGTAAAAATAATTTATCTATATATTTTAAATTAATAATACTTAGTTTAGTCATGTACAAAAATTACAAAATATACTTTCTTTTTAAGAATATCATGGAATCCTCAATTTGAGGTTTTACAAATACAAAATTTACATCCGTTGGTTATCCATTTTCAAAATGGATAATGTGTTTCTTAATCATATTTGATTTATTTTTAAAAAGTTCATTATCCAACCCATTTTTTTGTGAATAATATAGGTGGTTAAATATTTTCTTTTAACTATTTTAATACCCCTAGCCTGAGCTAACCCAAATTACCAGTGGGGCTGGATTAAGATTTTCAAGTTAAATTTAAGCTTAGGTTTGGTATGGTTGATGGAAAAGGGATGATAAATTCTAGGATAAAATGCAGGATTATTTTATACAGCGTTTGGTTATGGATATTAATTAGTCTCTGGGATTATTTTGTATTAAAATTGTGAGATTAACTATTTTATATAGAAGATATGGTAGATAATCCTATGAGATAGAAGTTTTTGTCTATCGCATTCTGGTAACCAAACGATCCCTTAAATTATTAAGTTCGAGCTTGCACAAATAGCCGCTTGAAGGACCATAATTTACGACCGTTCAAAGTTACAAAACGTTTTATTTTTAGCCACTTGAGAATTAAAACTTTAGACCTTAGGTCTCAACTTTCAACTCTAATCCTCTGGGTTTTAAATTTGAGAAGTCGCCAAGCCTAATTTTAAACCTTTAGGCTGAAGTTGAATTTTTAAATTCTAAAATTTGAACTTCAGACTCAAAGTTCTTTAAGTTAGACTTAACCAGCCTCGAACTTCGAACTTTGAGAGGAAGTTAGAGTTTTAAAGTTTGAAATTGAAACTTCAAAGTTTTAAAGTTAGCAGTAGCAAACTACCAACTTTTTAGGATCTTCGTGTCTGCAGTTAAAATTTTATCCTTGCCCTTCTACTTTTTTACCTTGTGGAACAAACTCAAAACCAAACCATAGAAAAAAAGAAATACTTGGATTTATAATTCCAGAGTAACTATAACGATTCGATAGGTCGTTCTGGTATATGTATTTCGTTTGGTAATTTAGAATCAAACTCTGAATTTTGAAGCCTTTAGAGTTCATTCTAGCTTACCTACCTTCATTTGTGCGCACAATCCGAATATTGACCAGGGAGGCTTATATGCTAAAAACAACTGATAAAAATAAGGGTTTTTACTTAAAAGATTAATTTCAGTTGATTTTGGTCAACATTTTATGTAAATGAATCCAGACCTGTATTTTGACAGCCACGATGGGTCTGTATTGAAATATGAGATCTGAGCGGATGGCCGGAATCGAATTCCGACCCTAGCTTGTGTTATGAATTTTTATTAAAAATAAAAGTCTGAACAATATAGAGTCTATTTGAAACGCCACCCTGTAAATGGAATTAGTGTAACTAAGGTAGTAATTACACAGCCTAGTAATTACTCAGTTGTATAATTACGACGACTTGTTTGTTTGTCATAGTGTAACTGCAAGTTTACTGTTTGGTTGCACAAGTGTAATTACAGAGTTATATTAAATTTTAAATTAAGTAATTATCAAAACTTAAAAGTTAATATAATAAATATATGTCTATAATTTTACACATATAAATGATATTATATTTGGTATTTTAAGATGTATATTTGTCGTGAATATACATTAATAAGTAATCATACATTTATAACTATTATTGTAAAAATAATTTATCTATATATTTTAAATTAATAATACTTAGTTTAGTCATGTACAAAAATTAAAAATATACGTTTTTTTAAGAACATCATGGAATCCTCAATTTGAGGTTTTACAAATATAAAATTTACATCCGTTGGTTATCCATTTTCAAAATGGATAATGTGTTTCTTATTCATATTTGATTTATTTTAAAATTTTCATTATCCAACCCATTTTTTTGTGAATAATATAGGTGGTTAAATATTTTCTTTTAACTATTTTACTACCCCTAGACTGAGCTAACCCAAATTACCAGTGGGGCTGGATTAAGATTTTCAAGTTAAATTTAAGCTTAGGTTTGGTATGGTTAACGGAAAAGGGATGATAAATTCTAGGATAAAATGCAGGATTATGTTATACAGCGTTTGGTTATGGATATTAATTAGTCTCTAGGATTATTTTGTATTAAAATTATGGGATTAACTATTTTATATAGAAGATATGGTAGATAATCCTATGAGATAGAAGTTTTTGTCTATCGCATTCTGGTAACCAAACGATCCCTTAAATTATTAAGTTCGAGCTTGCACAAATAGCCGCTTGAAGGATCATAATTTACGACCGTTCAAAGTTACAAAACATTTTATTTTTGGCCACTTGAGAATTAAAACTTTAGACCTTAGGTCTCAACTTTGAACTCTAATCATCTGGGTTTAAAATTTGAGAAGTCGCCAAGCCTAATTTTAAACCTTCAGGCTGAAGTTGAATTTTTAAATTCTGAAATTTGAACTTCGGACTCAAAGTTCTTTAAGTTAGACTTAACCAGCCTCGAACTTCGAACTTTGAGATGAAGTTAGAGTTTTAAAGTTTGAAAGTGAAACTTCAAAGTTCAAAGTTAGGTGTAGCAAGCTACCAACTTTTAAGATTTTCGTGTCTACAGTTAAAATTTTATCCTTGCCCTTCTACTTCTTTACCTTGTGGAACAAACTCAAAACCAAACAATAGAACAAAAGCAGTACTTGGATTGATAATTCCAGAGTAACTGTCCCGACTGGTCGTTTTGAGTATTTATATTTTGCTCGTAATTTAGAACCAACCTTTGTATTTTGAAACCTTTAGAGCCTCATTCAAGCCTACCTACCTTGATTTGCGCTCACAGTCTGGATATTGGCCCGGGAGGCTTATATGCTAAAAAACTTATAAAAATAAGAGTTTTTGCTTAAAAGTTAATTTGTGTTGATTTTTGTCAATGTTTTGTGTAAATAGATCCGGGCCCATATTTTGACGGTCTCGCTAGGTCCGTATTGAAATATGGGATCTGGGCGGATGGCTGTAATCGAATTCCGAGGTCCCTAGCTTGAGTTATGAAATTTTATAGAAAATTAAAAGTCTAAAAAATCTAATGTTTTTAAAAATTGATTGAATATTTGGCAGTGTTGATACTGGGTCCGTATTTTGGTTCCGCATTTCGGTAACAGTATGTAAAACTACAATGCTAGAAGTCATAACCAACAATGAAAAATAGGAAGAAGAAGGTAAAAAAACTCGCGGTTGAATCTTCCTCCTTACTCCTGGCGTGTTCTCGCCCCCTTAGGTGTTGTCTAACCCTAAAGTAATATCTATCTTCAAAAACGCCTTGAAGTTGTACTTATACCGAATAAGGTTGATGTGGGATATCCTTGATGTCTCTTAATTCAAAAAGGAGATGTTGAGTTGCGTGCTAGGGTTGGTGCAACGCGCGACCTTTAGCACGCTCCCAGCTATTTCTCTTTTTTTTCTTTGTTCTTTAGCGTGCCAGGTCCTACTGCCAACCTCCATACTTCACTATTTTCTTTATTAGGCCATTTCGCGTCTTCCTTCATGCAATGCACCAATTGTGGCATGCTCCCAACTCTTGCATCTCTACTCTTTTTGCATCAATCATCAATTCTTGCCAACTTTCATCCAAATTCATTCCTACGCTTAAACGCGTAATGAGTATATTTCACATTTGTAAGCATGTGATTTCCCATAACTCACCCACAAAATGATGTGAAACTATACTAAAAACGTGCAGTTCTTGTCATTTACAACGTAACATATAAAAAGAATCGAATTTATGTTCCTTCAGCTCTAATTTGTATGGTTAAATGTAAACTTTTTGCTACTTATAAGGAAAAAAATTCACTTTATACCCAATAATTCTAAACTACTTATCCTTTAATGCACATGCCCAAACTATTTATTACTCCTACCCATACCTATGGGGCCCGAACTATTTACCTGGTTATTTTTACTGTACCTGTTTTGTGTATGTCTCCACTCCACCGATGGCATTGAACTTGGTGTTGTGGGCGAATCCATATTATCCCTTTTCCCATCCTCCCCTTTCACCACACCTCTATCTTTTTCCTTCTTCACAACTTTTTCCTTTTCCTCTTCCTCCCCAAATTTTTCCTCTTGCTTATGGTACTGCAGGCGCATTAGGGTGGAAGAGGCCGTGGGGGCTTTGCGTAGGATGAGTAGAGGTCGAGCGACAGGGCCTGATGAAATCCCCGTGGAGTTCTGGAAATGCATGAGTAAGCTAGGAGTGGAGTGGCTCACCAGGTTGTTCAATGCGATCTTCAGGTCCAAAAGGATGCCGGATGAGTGGAGGTGGAGTACAGTGGTGCCCTTGTATAAGAACAAAGGGGATATCCAGTGTTGCAACAACTATAGGGGCATCAAATTAATAAGCCACACCATGAAGGTCCGGGAGCGGGTGATCGAGGCCAGGGTAAGGGAGTCGACATCTATTTCCGTGAACCAGTTCGGTTTTATGCCGGGCCGGTCCACTACAGAAGCTATCCACCTTGTCAGGAGATTGGTGGAACAGTTCAGGGATATGAAGAAGGACCTGTACATGGTGTTCATCGACTTGGAGAAGGCGTATGACAAGGTCCCTAGGGAGATACTATGGAGGTGCCTGGAGGCTAAGAGCTTGCCGGAAGCCTACATCAGAGTAATCAAGGACATGTACGATGGAGCTAAGTCCAGGGTCAGGACAGTGGGTGGCGACTCAGACCATTTCTAGGTGGTTATGGGGCTCCATCAAGCATCAGCGCTTAGCCCCTCTTGTTTGCCTTGGTGATGGATGCTTTGACGCGGCATATTCAAGGGGATGTTCCTTGGTGTATGCTATTTGCTGATGACATAGTCCTGGTAGACGAGACGAGGGTCGGTGTTAACGAGAGGCTAGAGGAATGGAGACAGACTCTCGAGTCTAAGGGGTTTAAACTAAGCAGGTCTAAGACAGAATACCTGGAGTGCAAGTTTAGCGCTGAGTCGAGCGAAGTGGGAGGGAGCGTGATGATTGGATCTCAGGCCATAGCCAAGAAGGATAGTTTCAGATACCTTGGATCGGTGATCCAGGGGGACGGAGAGATAGGCGGGGATGTCACTCACCGTATAGCGGCGGAGTGGTCGAAGTGGAGGCTTGCATCAGGAGTCTTGTGTGATAAGAAAGTGCCACAGAAACTCAAGGGGAAGTTTTATAGAGCTGTGGTTAGACCTGTCATGTTGTATGGGACGGAGTGTTGGCCGGTGAAGAAATCTCACGTTCAGAGGATGATGGTTGCGGAGATGAGGATGCTTAGGTGGATGTGCGGGCTCACCGGGTTAGATAAGATTAGGAACGAAGTTATTCGGGAGAAGGTGGGGGTAGCCCCAGTGGATGAGAAGATGCGAGAGGCAAGACTTTGGTGGTTCGGGCATGTGCGGAGGAGAAGCCCCGACGCCCCGGTGAGGAGTTATGAGCGGCTAGCGGTTGTCGGTGTGAGGCGAGGCAGAGGAAGGCCTAAGAGATACCGGGGAGAGGTAATTAGACAGGACATGGCCAGGATGCGGATTTCCGAGTACATGACCCTTGATAGGAAAGTCTGGAGGTCTAGTATCAGGGTTGTAGGATAGGGGCTTCTAGATTTTTCATACTCCTTTCCCGGGGTGTGAGGCATGGTAGGGCCGCCCACAGATGATTAGTTTGTATTCTCTTTTGGTAGTCATTTCTGGTAGTTACTGTTTTGATATCTTTGCATGTCTATTTATTTATGGTACATATGCATCTTATGTTTAGATAATTTTTATGAGATGTATGCTGGAGTAACTAATGCGGTTTTTGTTTTTGTTTTTGTTTTTGGTTTTGTTTTTGTTTGCCCTTTTTTCCATGCGCCGAGGGTCGATTGGAAACAGCCTCTCTGCCCTCTCGGGTAGAGGTAAGGCCTGTCTACATATTACCCTCCCCAGACCTCACCTTGTGGGAATATACTAGGTTGTTGTTATTGTTGCTCTTGTTTGTCTACTTCCATTTTCGGTGCACCCTCTCTGACTTCTCCTATTTCATCCTTATCATCATGAGTTTTCATTTCTTCATTATTCTGTCTAACCTTTTTTTCTTGCTTGTTTGCTTCTTTTTCTTATTTCTTCTCTTCTAGGGTTTCTTTCTCTGAAGCCATGGTAGTAATCTGTAGGCTTTGTATGTGTATTGAAGAGAGAAAAAATCTTTTGAAGGAAAACTGTTGCAAATGAGTGAATTGGACCATATTTTCCATATCTGGAATTGAACACTAGTAAATATTGTGGGGATTTTCTTTTGGAAAGGTCGGGTATATTTGGTTAACTACATATTAACTACTCTAATTTCTCGTCAAGGAAGGATATAAATTCAGTAGCTTCCTATAGTGAAAGAGGATCCCTACTAACATGGAAAACTATATAATCATCCAACATTCGTTCCCATTTACATTGCCTATGTGCAACAATTTGCAACTACTAATATCAAAATTATCTTTCTTTGTATGTTGAAATCTTCTACAAGTACAACATAGGCAAACACAACCTCCAGACCACCTCTTCTCCTCAATGACCTACATGTTTGCTAATGCAAAATCAGTTTAATTTAAAAAAAAAAAATCTTATAATAAAAGGAAGGAGACCATGTATTGAGATTTGTTTTAAAGCTCTTGGATTTGAAATTTTTAATTTTGAAGATTTCTTGTTCGATTCAAAGTGGGTGATGTTAAATATTGCTTATAATATCTTCTGGAAGTTCAAGATGAAATTTGATAGCATTTGGAGCTGATTTGAGGTCAAAATTTTCAGCTGAAAATCGAAGAAGAACATAACTACCCAATAGTATATTGCTATAGTATACAATATGTTGCAACGGTATATTGTAATAATCGAAAAAGAATAGAGTTACCTAACAGTATACCACTATAGTATACAATATAGTATTATAGTATACTGCAATAATATGTAATATACCATAACAATATGCTGTAAAAATATACGATATACTATAATAGTATGCTTATTACCCGTAAATTCACTTGCCTTTTCTGTTTAATTAGCTTTAAGCTTTTACCCAGCGTGAGGGCCAAAATAAAAATTCAAATCTCTTTTTCGCTTTGATTAATTCCATGACTTGAATTCCAAGACTTCTAACTTCTGCAAAATATTAATATGTCATTGGAGGACCTTGAAGTTTTGAAACTCATAATTGGGTTTGTTGAGTTTGTGGTTATTTTGAAACTCAAAACAAGAATTTTTTTTTAATTCTTTGCATATGATTATATTTGGTATAGCTATATATTATACTGATATTATAATATAACATGTCTGATCATGTGATTACTTGGTCTAATATGTAGTCTATTGTAATTGAAGAAGTGCGATTATACTGCAGTTTCAAGGAGAGTGATTAAGAATTGCCAACAATTGCATACTATTGTAAATACATTATAAAAAGGCAATTTTTCAAATTTATGTCTTATATGGATCTCTGACTAATCAAAACTCAAATATAATAAATCAACAGCAATTAGTCAAGTTGGGGTCGTTATATGAATTCGCACTTGTTTGTATTAAAAAAAGTTGGTTTAAATTTTTTATATTCATTTTAGAAAGTAAAAAAGTAACTGATAATGTAAATTCCACTTGCGAACAAATATCATGTTACCAATAATATTCATCATATTGCAACACCCTGTGAAGCTTTCCAACTATGCACCAAATTCCTCGTAAGAATTATTTTAGTGCGTAAAATGTAGTCATTATTTAAATAGGAAATTTATAATAATAACAAACCTATTGTACGTGGAACTTTACCTCTATTATCTTGGCATACGTGTTCTTTAAAAAAGTATTAAAAAAAAGGTAAGATGAAAACACCGAAGAAAAGTTAGAATAGAAAATTCACGAACTATCAAATTGATGTGTAGACTGTAGTGTTAAAATTACTGTAATTATTAAACGTGATTTTGATCAATCCCATAACACGATATATCCATTGTTTACATAATCTACCACTCATTCGTCGGCTAAAAACAAAATAGAAAACATCTACCTATGATGCAATTAACATAGAATTTTGTTTCTGCTGATGAGCTTCACGCCAACGTTTCAACACCTTCTCTTTGGACTCAATCAATTCCTTCATTTTGGACTTCAACTTTGACAAAATTTGGGGCAAAACATGTTTCCTTCAGTCTTTTTATAATAAACTAACTTTGTACTTTGTATGCTTCCCTAATGCAGCTGAGACTCGTATAACTGAAATAATTGTCACCAGTATTAATAATTTGATGCTCTTGCGTTGAGTCCCTTAAGATATTCATTAAAGCCTTTGCAGATTGCACACTTGTTCTCATACGTGACAAGCGAATGTCAATTTCAAATATGTCATCTTCTGCCTTTTGGCTTTGATTTCTTCACTACTACTATTACTTGGTGAAGACACATTCTCTTCCTCCCTTTTTCTCTTCTTAATTTTCAAAACTAACGCAAACTCATCCATCAAATCTTGGTTTTCATTACCAAAGATTTTCGCAATTGTATCATATTATTTGAAAGTTCACTCTTTGTCAAAGCCTTGATAATCTTCAAGTATGCACAAATAACAGCTTGATTATGAGCAAATCGTCTCTCCAATTTGTTCTGAAAATTAATGGAAGATTTTAACTTGTCCATATCTGCAACGACAATATTGTTGTTTTTGAATTGTTGGAAAGACAAGAAGATAGGACATCCATATAGCAAATCGTCGTGTCCTTTGAACAACATCTGCAACTGTGAAACAGTAGTTGGTCGGTCCAACTTTCCCTTAACAAAACTACTAAGGAGACGAAAGTATAGGAGTTGTATAAGTCAGGGTGGGACATTACACGCCGATTGAAGGAGATTGCCACCCTATCGCTAACCATATTTTTTTTTTACTATAATAAAAGAAGAGTTAGATTGTGAGGGACAAATACAAAAGACAGATTATAGTATAAAGGAAAGCTTGAGAAGTCAATCCTAATTACTCTAGGAATATGTTTTGTACATAGGAAAGCCTAACAACTCAATCCTAAATACCCTAGGAATAGGTTTTCTTTAACTTGGTTTGACTTGTATACACGGATTTACAATATCAGATCATTCAAAGCCAATTAAAAGTAAGGAAAAAAGATAAGTAAAATATTTATTCATTTAGTAAATTAGTTACTAAGAAAATAGAGAAAATTTCACATTAGAGCAATTGGGCTACATTTAATTGGTACACAATTTAATTTTTTTAATAATATTATAAAAAAAATAAAAAAAATAGTAAAAACAGTAAATGAAATTAGGCTATAAAGAGATTTTTTTTTAAAAAAAAAGTTAAATGAAATTAGAAAAGGAAAAAAAAAATAACAAAAGAAGAAGAAACAGAGAAAACAGAAAAGGAGAAAAGAAAAAGAAGAAGAAGCATAAAAATAAAAAATAATTGGAGAATAAAGAAAATATTTCCTACAAAAATTATAATGGGTAGGAAATATAATTAATTTATACATAAAAAAATAAATAAATAGACAAAAATAAATAATTTTATTTTTGTAAATAACACCTACTTATAACTATATGTGACCAGTACGATTAAAAGTACAATAAAATGTATAGAATTCCTTCCTTTAATCAATATTTAAATTTCAAATTTCGAAACTAAAGAAACTCTTAATTAGACCTACTCGTGCTGATTAAAATCTGAAATTAATCGAATTAATGAAGCTTGGAGGCCTTTGAAAAAATTAAAATATCTCCTTAAACGGCGCCCATCATCAAGTGTGATCATAAGTCTCCACGTGGATAGAGAATGAAAGACTCACAAAAATATGGCACGAGACTATATGATTATGGTATTTCATTCAGTCACGTATCTTGAAGTAATAATTAATATGTGATATAAATATATTTAAGAAAGTTATAAAGAAAACAGTAACATTTACCTTTTCGAATTCATACTTAATAATTTCTAATTTATTTAAAACTCCTTCCTATATAATTACAAGTGTGTTCTTCATAGGCCAATATAATTACAAGTGTTCTACATAGGGCTTACATGTGATAACCTTTCTTATATGAAACTGAAAGGACATAAAAGCTAATTCTATTTTTAGTCAATTTTGTCGCTTGCCTTTTGCTGACAATGTGTTATGGTTTTCGTGGTGTCTCAGAATATCTTTGTCGAAGTGATTCGTGGTGTCACAGATTAAATAATACGTGGATATTATATGTTCAAATAACAAATTTTAATTTTGTTAATTGCATGCCACTTATAAATACCTTGCTTCATCGCTTTGCCTTTCGACTAAGTGGTTCATATTTGATAACGAAACATATATTTTTCCCTTATAACTGGTGAGTGATGAACTCCATTTTAACCTTTGATGAGATTAATGTTGTTCCTGTCGTTTCTGAACTTTATTTGTATATATATATTTGCAGATTTGCCTGTCTCTTTTAGCTTTTTCACAGAGGTAAAGCTGATATTTTGTTGATGAACTCATCATATTCTGACTACAAGAAGGGACGACATCATGATTCCCTAGAACGGTGGAGGATTTTATTTATTTTGATGATTTTCCTTTCACTGAGAAATTCATAATGACAACCTCATGATATATTGACAATACAGTTTGCCAGATAAACTAGACAAGTGTAATCCATAAGATGGTTGTCTCAAAAATTTCTTTTAATGGCAAGTCTGTTTGTCCTTGATTAGGTATATATTACTGTTGCATGTGCATATAGCAAACTCATTTACGGGATTGGAAATCTTGGAGGTGACACAGACACAAAAAAAAATATGGACCAGGTAACATTAAGATAGTGTCATATACCAAATAGTATTATTATACAGTAATATTTTTCAATAACCAAAGCTGAATCTTGAATATTGTTTACTTTGGCTAGGATTTTTGGAGCATTATTAAGTTGATTGAATTTTCACCTGAAAGGCTATTATTGAAGATGTATTTGGTGGAGAGTAAAGCTGGGGCAATAGGTTGTATGCTATTTTCTCTGTTATTCTTGGGAACATGGCCTGCTCTTCTTACTTTGCTTGAAAGAAGAGGTCGTCTTCCTCAACATACTTATCTTGATTATACTATCACAAATCTTTTGGCTGCTACTTTCATTGCTTTTACTGTTGGTGAGATTGGAAGAAGCACAATGGACAAGCCAAATTTTTTCACTCAGCTTTCTCAGGTTTGTCGCTTACACAAGAACTTTATGGGAACCCATGCAGGAATGTTGAAGTGTTTGATCGCTTTATTTAAAAGTTTAAACTATTATAAAGCACAGTTAAGTTACGTAACTATATTATGTCTCTAGATGTGGGCCTGATTCTCTTTCACGGCCCAAACATTTGATTTTTTCTTTTGTTTTTGGGGTGGTGGTGAGATTTCAACAAAGGACATTTAGTTAGTATAATATCGTGCTGACGTGTGAGATTATCTCATTTAAAAGTTTTAGATGTTAGATAGAGTAAACTCTTACTTATATATATTATGTATCTACAGAACTAAGCTTATATGCATTATACTAGGCCTCATAGGGAAGAGCAACAATCCACTATAAGCTTAGTCCACTAAGGGGTCATATAGATATTTATAGTGGATTGCTTATCTCCGCCTGTGGACATAGGTTCATTGATCGAATTATGTTAAATATTAGTATATTTTATTTATTTTTTTGTATTTGGTACACAAATTAAGGAAAATGACTTCTCAAGAGCATTCATAAATAATTTAGACATAACAAAATATGAAGTCATAAACTTTCAAACCAACAACCTTCCGGACCCACAAATTTCATAAACTTTCGAACCGCTAAATTTTCAAAACTGCGGAATTCCGAACCTCGTAAACTTCCAAACACATAAACCTCCAAACTCATAATTTTGGAACTTGTAAAATTTTGAACCTTTAAACCGATAAATAATAAAATTAAAACTGAAAAATATATTTAAAAGTTTTTTGGGGGAGGGGGACGGGGCTCGGGTTGGGGGCAGTAAAACGAAAAAAGAAAACAAAAATTTAAATTACATTTTTTTGTGTCGGAGGGGGAGGGGGCAGGGAGCAGATGGGGTGGTGCAGAAAAATAAAAAATAACAACAACCCAGTATATTCCTACAAGGTGGGGTCTTGGGAAAAAAATGAAAAAATAGAAATTTAAAATTGCAAAAAAAAAAAATTAAGGTTAAAAATATTTTTTTTTTTGCGGGAAGGGGGGAATGGAGGGGTAGTAGGATGGATGGTAACGGAAATACTGACATTTCGGGGAAAAAAAAATTTTTTTGGAGAGGGAGTGGGGTGGGTTGGTGAGGGTGGGGAAGGTTCAGAAAGAGCTTTATAAAATGTTTTCCCTTTTGATAAGGAAAAATTTTTCCTCCAATCGAAGGATAATAGATTGATAAAGAAAATGTTTTCCAAAACATATAAGCCAACCAAACATGGAAAAATTGGAAAACATTTTTCGAAATATATTTTCCTTCATATCAAAAACACCCTAGATTCTAGATCAATAAATTAATATGTTCATTCATTGGTTTGTCTGATGAGTTTTTCTACATAGCATGGTGTCTGATTAGTATTTGTATGATACGCTTCTGGTTTAATGGTTTTAACTTTATCACTTGGCCAAGTTGCTATTGAAGCAGTAAAGATCATGTGCTTCTGTTCACCAAATATGTTTTCTGATAGAGTAATTGGAGAGTTAGGAGTCATACTCACTAACATAGCTTCTTTGTCTTTTTAATTTAAGGAAGTCATGCTCACTAACATAGATTCTGTATACTGTTTTTACCTGTTGAATTTGCACAATTACGAATACTTTGTAACTGGTAATTTCTTTTGGATTTTGAACGCACTAATGGATGAATATTGCAGGAGAATTGGCCGAGTGTTCTCTTTGCAATTGCTGGAGGAGTAGTCCTCAGTCTAGGAAACCTTTCAACTCAATATGCTTGGGCTTATGTTGGTTTGTCAGTCACTGAGGTTATCACTGCAAGCATTACCGTCGTTATAGGTATCATGTTATCTTTACATTTTACTGAAGTCTGTCTGCTACAGATAACCTATGACAAGGAATTCCGATGATATTATGTTGGAGTTTGACATGCGTTCTTGCTTTGGTTATGGCAGGAACGACCTTGAATTACTACCTTGACGACAAAATTAACAAAGCTGAGATTCTTTTTCCTGGCGTCGGATGCTTCTTGATTGCTGTTTGTCTAGGCTCTGCTGTTCATGCATCCAACGCTGCTGATAACAAAGCAAAACTTGATTATTTTATAAATGACTCCAAGAATGGGGTTGTGTATGCATCAGTTCAAGAACATATCTATGTAAGTCTACACTATTGATTGCGATAACTTGATTTAAGTTCTGCTGAATCTTTGGCAGGACAAAAGGTGTTGCTGATGCTAAACAAACAAATACAAACAGAGGTAATTCTTAGCCGGAGCATTTGAAGTTCATGTCTTCTCCATTTCTTTTATCAGATTGGTGGATTTCTTATTTACCTTTTTAGTTAATGTATAGATCTTGTGCAGTTGATATGAATGACTTGGAAAATGGAGTTACTTCTGAGGAGAAGGCAAAACCTGGGACCGCACTCTTCCTTATAGAAGTTGAGAACAAAAGGGCAATGAAGGTTAGAAATCCTTACTCGAATTACACCTCTAATTGCCTCTTCAAGATTGACTTTACGCGGTATGGAGAGAGTTCATGAAGATGGATTTCTTATAGGAATGAACTTGTTTTCTGGTAATTAGGAGCTTCCAACTCGTCTTTTTTATAGTAATCGAGTGAAATGGACCTGAATGGAGCGGAATAGACAGAGAAAATGCATATAGCCTATCCAGTCCGGAGTTGAGGCATAGTTGATCAATTGATTGATTTGTAGGGACAAACCTACGATATTACATTATCATGTTTGCTTTGTAGGTTTTTGGGAAGAGTACTTACATTGGTCTGGTCATTTCCTTCTTTGCTGGAGCTTGTCTTTCTCTCTTTTCGCCGGCATTTAACCTTGCAACAAATGATCAGTGGTATGTTCTAAAAGAGGGAGTTCCACACTTGAGTGTCTATACAGCATTTTTCTACTTCTCGGTTTCAAGCTCTTTGATTGCCACGATCCTGAACATCACCTTCTTGTACCGCCCTGTACTAAATGCACCCAAATCGTCGCTGAAGTCTTATGTGAACGATTGGGATGGTCGAGGTTGGGCTCTTTTGGCGGGACTTTTGAGTGGATTTGGAAATGGCCTCCAATTCATGGGAGGTCAAGCAGCTGGATATGCAGCTGCAGATGCTGTTCAGGTTAGTACATTTAAAGTCATTACAGCATTTCATTACAAATAGAACCATACACTAAAGCCTCAAGCCTACTATTTTATAAATTTTCAGATTGATTAGTGAATATGATTTACTAGAATAAAGCATGCTTCCTCATTTTGAAATGTGGTTTTTAATTTCAGGCACTGCCTCTTGTGAGCACATTTTGGGGGCTGATATTGTTTGGAGAGTATCGAAGATCATCAGGAAGAACGTATACGCTTCTTGCAGGAATGTTGATCATG
Organism: Nicotiana noctiflora; assembly: GCA_032618575.1. Taxonomy (NCBI): domain Eukaryota; kingdom Viridiplantae; phylum Streptophyta; class Magnoliopsida; order Solanales; family Solanaceae; genus Nicotiana; species Nicotiana noctiflora. The sequence goes on along the minus strand of JASVEL010009048.1, from coordinate 18,407 downwards.
TTTATAGCAGCTGTTGCAATCCTCATGGCATCAGCAGGACATCGCAAATAGAACGGGGAACAAATCGAATAGATAATGTTTCTCTGCATATCACCTTGCTTCTTCCGGTCAAAGAACATTCGTTAGAATCTTCTTAGGTAATTTCAGTTTATGTTTATTAAAGAAAGAAACTGAAGGAAACCATCCAAGTGAACCATTCAGCTGTTGCAACCTTCCACATCACCACATGGTCACATGGATAATAAAGTCTGAAATTTTGTAGTTGCTTGCATTTTGTATGATCTTAATTCACCAATATTGCAATATTGATAGCTTTCTTAATTTGGAAATTAGTGGCATTATCTACAGAGGAGCATACCATGGATGCAGCAGAAAGAAAACAACTAATGCTACCCACACTGATGTTCACAATCACATTGAAAATTGCATATATCAATGCCCATACTTCCAACACTTAGAAACAGTGAAGCAAGACATGATTTACGTCTTGCCCTCTTTTTTACACATCCAACACCAGCTAACCAACTCAAGTCCCATTTTCCACCAAAAATCAATGAATTTGAGGAGTTGGGTTTCTGCTTCTTACGTACAGCTAGGACAGGATATCGAGTCAAGTTGAGCCAAGCCTAGTAAATACTACTCCAATACCGAGTCGAGTCGAGCTCGAACCGAGCTTAATCATGGTGCTGAGCGGAGCCTGATTTGAGCCGGAGTCACATAGGAAGAAATGACTTCCTGTGAGAACCACCCCAAGTGGTTGTGGACTTGTGGCCATATTTCAAGCCAGCTTATTTGCCGTTTTTCTTCTCGGGATAGTTTTCCATCATTGTCCTAGTAACTATAATCCTCTGTATTAAGCATTTGAAGAGGTGAGTAGGTCAGGAACATCTCAAGTAACAGATTAAACTTTTACTTGTGCCATTTCACTTTTTATCTCCCATGGTACACAACTTGGAAACATAGATTTCAGAATCGACTATAACTGCAGTTCCAGGATGCTAGTAGCCGGAAGCTAGCTAAATTAAGTAATCTTAGCTCTTCTTCTTCCAATACCATAGATTTCTCTATTTTTTATCCGAAGCATGGAAGATATTAGATATATCATGAATGGAACTAATATTTTATACTCTAATACCACACAAGAGGGGAGTGATTTGTGTGGTACCCAAATTTTCATTTAACCTGATTATAGATGGACCTGGTTCTTCTATATATTCCAACTACTATTGTTGCGGAATAATAAGTACAGAAAATAAAGAACACATAGATTTTACGTGAAAAATACCTGGCTCAAAAGGTGAAAAAGCCACGACCTACCTTCCAGTAGGATTTTCCCAAACTCTCTACTAAAATCACTAATCCAAAAACTGCATTTACAAAAACTCTTTTGTAAACCTAGGATGAACTCTAATCCCGTTATAGCACACATCATCAACTGTTGCGACAACTTCAAGTTAACTCTAACTTGAAAACTCTAAGTACCTAATACAATTGCTTCTAGATAAAGCTGAAAGGTACAATATGAAAACACCTACGACAATTAAACTAGAATAAAAGACAGACACTTAGAGTTGGTTCTTCTATCTGGTTCAAGTAGCTTCAAGTTTGCACGCTTGAATCACACACGAAATGCTTGCAAAATTTCCTTGCTATTTTGCTTTCAATTCATGTTCAACTTCTGCTTGTGTTTGTTGCATGTAAAAGAGAACAACACTGATATTTAAGGAGTTAGTAATTAGAGATTGATTAGAATTCTGATGCTACCCGTCCATGGTGGAAGAGTTCTAGTTGATCTCATCCTCTAACTCTATCTTTCTCTTAAACATGATCTCTTTGTGTTAGAAGTCTTTCTCTTTATCCCATATGGAACCTTTTCGATCAGAATCAAGAGATATCATTTTTGGTGAGTGAGGTTTATCTACTTCACGTGCAACTCGCATGCTTGAGTTGACCATATCTATGGTTCACTAGGATGGACCTCGTCCATGTACGATTTCATTTGTCAATCTTCAAAGCTCTCATTCACTTGGGCCTACAAATTTACCCTTTTTGATGATGACAAAATCTGTACTTTTCACTCACTTAGGCCATGTCAGAACTCAGCTCAAACATCAATGAAAAGTTTGAATTTTTGTACTTACCATCAAGGACCAAGTTCATTATCACTTATTCAGCATATATAAAGCACAATATCTCTTCCCCTTTTGGAATCATCGAAAAGTTGCATAAACACAGTGTAATTCCTCGAATTTTACCAGTTACTCATGGCCACTAGGGCAACTACAATTGCAATTATGGATTAATCATCAGTAATCAAGCAAACATATTCAAACTATCAAGGAAATATTCATAATCAACAAGAGCAAGTACGGTAAATTTCATTGATAGGAGATATGCTGCTATCACAATCCACAAAAAGAATAAAAATAGTCAAAACATGAGCAAAAGAAAAAGAAATCCCTAATGTGGGTCACTGATTGTACTAGACAGGTTTAGGAATGAAGGCTAAAAGTCCTAAGGCTTGGGAGAGCTGGAAGGTTGGTTTTGGGCTTGGAAAAGGTTCATCATATTTTGAAGAATGCCATCATTTTCCTCATTTTCCTTGATGAGCTCAGTTCTAAGAGCATCCCTCTTAGATTCAACCTTTGCTAAGCGAGCCTTCAGCCTAGCTACCTCAGTATTCTTTGTCCCACCCTCCTGCACTAGAGCTCTGACTTTGCTAGGTGTCTTCTTGGATAAACTAGGTTCATTGGGAATGGCAGTGACCTCATAGTCACAAACAATCAAAGTGTTGATTTCAAAGTGATCCTTGCTTGTGGCCATTTCCCACTTCTTCAGTGGCACCTTACTACGATCAAACACAGTGGTCAGAATAAACCCATAAGAAGTAGATGAGCTTTCGAGCCATTGATAACTCTGTCGAGTAGCTTGATAATAAATGCAGGCTAGTTGATCTGTCTTCCACTTTCAAGACACTCCATCAACACCAAGTCCATATAGTTAGCAATGTGCCTTCTTACCTGCCTAGGCAACAAGCACTTGTTGAAAAATTCAAACAGGACTTTGTGTTGTGGCTTCATTTCACTCTTATGCACAACTTTGGCCTTATTCACTTCTGTAACATCACAGAATCTCCTACTTATTTCAAGGGAAATAGGAAGGGAGTCCAGACTTGGCCATGTTTGCCTTGTGTAGTCATCATATCCCTCAGAAGGGATGTCAAGAATCTCACACAGGTCCTTAGCATCAAAAGTCACTTGAACCCCTTTCACCTAGCTGGTAACGCTGCCATCCTTGACCTCTGCATTTTCCATGAATTCAATGATTTCATTTCTTGCTAGCCTTCCATCTATCTGAAGGACCATGTCCTTCCATCCCTGAGCAACTAGTGCATCAACCATGCGAACCATCCCTGGTTCCAGCAAATCTTTCAGCAGTCTACCCTTCAAGATTTTCCTTTTTCCAAACTTGTCCAGCTTGTCTTGTTCACCATTAGACTTACTTTCTTCTTCACCACTCTATTCTTTCTCCTCAGCAATTCAAACTTGTTTTTTTTTTCACAACAAACCTTGTCTTCTTGGTCAATGAAGGTTCAGCAGCCTTAGACACTGATGAAGACTTCTTGGAAGAAGTCTTGGTCTTTTTAGGCTTGGGGGTCTGAACCTCCCCAGTTGTGTGTTCCTCTTAGTAGACCTATTTCATCTCCTCCACATCAACAGCCTCATAAGACTCTGCAACCTTAGTTTTTCATTTATCCATCCTCTTCTTCTTGCTTTCAACCATAGCCTTTTGTAATTCCCTTTCACTCTGTTTCACCATACTGCTTGTGGATCTTCCCTTTGGCAGAGAAATCTCAGCAATTGTTGGAGAAGAAGCCTTTCGTTTCTTGGAAGGTTTTGCAGTGCCGGGGGCTTTTGGCATTGGGGTTCTCATTTTCTTTGGATTATAACTAGCACCCACTTTCTTCAGAAGATCTGCTAAGGTCTCATCAATAGATGAACCAGGTTCATCTGCCTGCGAACTAAGATTAACCAACCCTTCAACAGCCTCCCAGAATCACTTTCCCCTGTGTTCTTGCTACTCTCTTCCATAGTTGCATGTTCAACCCCACAAATAGTTGGTCTCACCGATTTAGTGTGGGTGAATAATTAGCCACTTCGATCCCTTTTCCCCTCGCTGATCTACTCCACCCTTGATAAGTTGGTTTTACCAACTTATCTCTTCTTAATACTTAGGCTTTTGTAAGATTTTGTTTAGCAACTAAGGAATTTATTAAGGTTTCATGGAATATTTTAGGTATCAAGTGATATGTAGGAAATACAAAAGAAACCAAGTCAATATGTGCAAAATGGAAGAAAAATGACTGTTGCCAGTTATTGCTCTTCGCGATCGCGATCTTGGGAATGCGATCGCAGAAAGATGGTAAATAATACATCGCGAATGTAGGTTGAAGCCTGCGAACTCAAAGAAGAATTTGTTCAACCTTTCTAAAATGATCTACGCGAATGCGTGGATCTGGTATGTGATCGTAGTGCTTCACAGCACTACCCTTCGCGATCGCATGTCTTTTCTCGATTAACATTTTTTGGGCAGGCTCGGCAGAAATGGAATTTCACATTTTTTACCCCAAACACAAATACACGACCAAGCCTATTGAGAACAGATCTTTTAGCTTATTTTCAGTCTTAGGACTAGAGAGAACAAGGTTGGAAGCTAGGGTTTGTGCACTTACACTTGGGTTTTGAAGATTTGAAGATTGTGGTTAAGAACTTCTTACTCGGGTGTACTTAATTCTTCATTTCCTTTCTTTGTATTGAATATGTCACGACCCTAGTTCACCAATTGTGAACATGTCGTGATGGCACCCAGTCCCCACGACTGGGTAAGCCTAACACGTTGCGGAATATACAAGTTATAAACACTTAAATAAGAAACAGCGGAAAAATAGCATAAAAGATATGTAATCCGTGCCGCTTGGCACATACATCCGTCACACAATGAATAAAATACTACCAAGATCCGGAACCCCACGGTAACACAGACTAAAAGAGAAGTACAATTGTGGCTCTATGTGTAAAGAGTATCTAACAACGAAATAAAGAAAAATGTCAACTAGTAATACTAGAATAGAAGGGAAGCCTCCGGATCCGCGGACGTAGCAGATCAGACCTCGAAGTCTCCCAGAAAGCTGCGGAATCACCTAGCACGAGCCTGCTCTGATGTACCCGGATCTGCACAACAAAAGTGTGCAGAAGAGTAGCATGAGTACACCACGGCGGTACTCAGTAAGTGCCAAGCCTAACCTCGATGGAGTAGTGACGAGGAAGGTCAGGGCCCTACTGAGAAGCAATAATATAGTGATAATAACAATAATAAACAGTTTAAATGATAATAATTTCCGCAATAACAACAATAGAATGATTACTGCAACCGTCTACAATTTAGCTAACAACAAATAACCAACTCAATAAAAACAAGTCTAGGACCTGTGGGAATTGAACCCACAGTCCCATTAACAGCACCCCTGGGTCTCCGGGAATTGAACCCATAGTCCCATTAACAGCACCCCTGGGTCTCCGGGAATCGAACCCGCAGCCCATGTCTCAATAATATCTCAATAACTCGGGATCTCCGGGAATCGAACCCGCAGTCCCTACCAATAACTCAGGATCTCGGGAATCGAACCCGTAGTCCACATTTCAATAATCGCAGGATCTCGGGAATCGAACCCGTAGTCCACATTTCAATAATCTCGGGATCTCGGGAATCAAACCCGTAGTCCACATTTCAATAATCTCAAGATCTCGGGAATCGAACCTGTAGTCCACATTTCAATAATCTCAGGATCTCCGGGAATCGAACCCGCAGTCTACAAACACAGCAAGTAAAGGAATACACAGAGAGAAGTATAATATGCTTAACTATAACTTCGCCGATAAACAGAGCCAGCGATGTAACGACCCGACCGGTCGTTTTAGAAAATTACGCCCCAAACCCCAATTTAACTGTTCCCCTAAGTTCATTTCTACTATTGTGGTTTGCCGGGAGAGTCGGTTCTGAAATTTGGAGCATTTTGGGATACTTCGTCCCTAAATGAGAGCTTTAAAGCTAGAAAATGGTCCGTAGCCGGAACAGTGTTAAGACGATCTCGGAACGGAAATCCGATGGTTCTATTAGCCCCGTTAGGTGATTTCGGGGTTGGGAGCGCGTTCGGAATGTATTTTGGAGGTCCGTAGCTCAATTAGGCTTGAAATGCCGAAGGTTGAAATTTTGACGAATCCGAACGATAGGTGAGATTTTGATCCGAGGGTCAGAATGGAATTCCGACAATTTCTGTTGCTTTGTTATGTGATTTTGGATATGTCCGCAAATTTTCAGGTCATTCGGACGTCGTTTGGTCGGGTTCTTGATTAAATGCGTGTTTTGGAAGTTTTAGAAGAACTTAAGCTTGAATTCGATGAAATTTGATGGTATTGGTGTTGTTTGATGCATGTCGATGATTGGAACAAGTTTGCATGATGTTTTTGGAGGTGTTAGTATTTTTGGTTGAGGTCCCGGGGGCCTCGGGGTGATTTCGGATGGTTAATGGGAACTTTTGAAGTTGGAAAACTTCATAATAGGCGAAGATGTAAATGAGTGTGCACAAGACCTCACTTTAAACGATCATATCTCCCGTTATATAAAGGGTTGTGTGAGCTACAACCTATCAAATTAAATCCCTTTGAGTCTAGTTTCCAACGCAACAAACCGTTCATCATTTGGAGGTGTAAACAGAAAGTTATGATAATTTTTCTGGGCATGTGTCAGTAGCGCGGCATTAGCGCGGGAGCGCTAGTAGCTCGCACTAATGGATTCTTTTCTGCCTCAACCCGCGCTAATTAGCGCGGGCGCACTAGTAGCAGGCCCTAAATATACCTAAGGACGGGAAATGACAGATTTTGAGTCATTTCTCAAGCATAGGGCTTCCCCAACACCCCCAATTCGACCAAGGCACTCAATTGCACTCCTAATGTAAGCTTTTAAGTGTGTTTTCATGGTGATTTCTCTTCTCAATCACTAGTTACAACATGATTTTTGGTTGAATTTCATAGGATTTCTTCAAAATCTCAAGAACACCCCAAAGTTTGTCTTTCAAGATTTGATCTACAAGAGGTAATCCTACACCTTAGACTTACACATATGGTGTTATTATGAGAATATGAGTATGAATCAAGTATTACAACTTATGGCATGGTAATTGGAAGTCATAAATTCCCAATTTAAATACATGAACATGGTAGGGATTTAAAGGTGTTTAGTTGATGGAATTTTTGTTGGTTGGATGTGAATGGATGGTCATACAGGTGTATTTGGAAGTTATAAATTGGTTAGGAATGATGGTGAGATGAATTGTTGGTTAATGGTGATAGTTGGAAGAACCAATACTATAGTTATGAGGTAAAAATAACCATGCCTACAAGGTGTTTGATAATATGCCTAAATGGCATAATTATGGAATTTATGATCAATATTGGCCCTATCGAATGTTGAATTATAGATTGAAGTTACATAACTATATTGGATCATCGTAGTATCATTAAGGGGCAAATTTTGGATATGTATGGCTAAAAACGCCGTCTTTTAGAAATCGAGCTTCATCGATGTTTGTGTGATCTTGGTCATTTTTCATAATTTTTCGTATTAGCTTAGAATTTAATTGTAGAATATATTACTTGAATTATTATTTACAATTTGCAATTTAATTGGATAGAGTTGAGCCACTCGGAGTCGGATACTCGTGGCAAGGGAGTCGTTTCTTAGCGGCTTTGTACCGGAATTGAAGTGGCTTGTCTAACCTCGTGTGGGGGAACTTCCACCCCTAGGATTTTTATGTGAAAGTTTAAATGCCTTGTACGCGAGGTGACGAGCGTGTACATCCGCTGGTTGTTGAACACATACTTTATATAAAATGCCTAATTTGTGATATCCCTATTTTTTTTTTGCCGATTAATCTGATATTCTCACCCGGTAGTAGTTAGAAAATCATGATTAGGTAGTACTTTATGACTAGTTGCCTAATTGCCTTACTTGAGCTTCTTGATAGTTGTTGGCACTAATTTTGGTAAAGTTGTAGTTAAGCATATTATATTCTCTCTGCGTTTTCCTTTATTTGTTATGTTTGTGGACTGCGGGTTCAATTCCCGGAGACCCAGGGCTGTGGGTTCGATTCCCAGAGACCCGGAGTGATATTGGTAGGGACTGCGGGTTGTAGGGACTACGGGTTCGATTCCCAAGATCCTGAGTTATTTGTAGGGACTACGGGTTCGATTCCCGAGATCCTGAGTTATTGGTAGGGACTACGGGTTCGATTCCCGAGATCCTGAGTTATTGGTAGGGACTACGGGTTCGATTCCCGAGATCCTAAGTTATTGGTAGGGACTACGGGTTCGATTCCCGAGATCCTGAGTTATTGGTAGGGACTACGGGTTCGATTCCCGAGATCCTGAGTTATTGGTAGGGACTACGGGTTCGATTCCCGAGATCCTGAGTTATTGGTAGGGACTACGGGTTCGATTCCCGAGATCCCGAGTTATTGGTAGGGACTACGGGTTCGATTCCCGAGATCCTGAGTTATTGGTAGGGACTACGGGTTTGATTCCCGAGATCCCGAGTTATTGGTAGGGACTACGGGTTCGATTCCCGAGATCCTGAGTTATTGGTAGGGACTACGGGTTCGATTCCCGAGATCCTAAGTTATTGGTAGGGACTGCGGGTTCGATTCCCGGAGATCCTGAGTTATTGATTATTTATTAAGACATGGGCTGCGGGTTCGATTCCCGGAGACCCAGAGGTACTGTCAATGGGACGGTGGGTTCGATTCCCACAGGTCCTGGACATGTTTTATTGAGTTGGTTATTTGTTGTTAGCTTAATTGTAGACGGTTGCAGTAATCATTTTATTGTTGTTATTGTAGTCTCATTCTTATTTAACCTGCTCGATATTATTATTATTATCATTATGTTATTGTTTCTCGGTAGGGCCCTAACCTTCCTCGTCACTACTCCATCGAGGTTAGGCTTGGCACTTACTGAGTACCGCCGTGGTGTACTCATACTACTCTTCTGCACACTTTTGTTGTGCAGATCCAGGTACATCGGGAGAGGCTCATATTAGGTAATTCAGCATCATTTTGGGAGATCTCGAGGTATGATCTGCTACGTCCGCGGATCCGGAGGCCTTCCTTCTATTCTGATAGTATTAGTAGATGTTTTCTCTCATGTCTTTGTTAGATACTCTTCACACATAGAGTCACAGTTGTATTCTCTCTTTTAGTCTGTGTTTCCCATGGGATTCCAGGTCTTGGTGGTGTTTTATACAGTGTGTTGACGAGTGTACGTGCCAAGCGGCATGGACTACATTCCTATTTATATTGTTTTTCCGCTATTTCTTGTTTAAAGTTTATAGACTTATATATTCCGCAACGGGTTAGGCTTACCTAGTAGTGGGGACTGGGTGCCATCACGACATGTTCACGATTGGTGAACTAGGGTCGTGACAAGTTGGTATCAGAGCTCTAGGTTCATAGGAGTTACGGGACACAGACCGGTTACTTAGAGTCTCGCCGATCGATACGGAGACGTCTATATTTATCTACGAGAGGCTATGTAACTGTTTAGGAAACTCTTCATTTCTTTTGGATTCCTTGTCGTGCGCCATTTATTCAGTTAGAGCCTATGTCATATGTTCTTTTGCATCCACTCGTGTATTGAAATTGAGCACTCGGTATCAAGTATGCGCCGACGGTTCGTGATGCTGCACAGGGATTTCAAGGGAGTCAAGAATTTACTCAAACCATTGTTACCGCGTGTCAGCCATATCGATAATGCATGAGAATTGAGAGATCTTCAATTGTGCACATGGGGGTGCACTAGGTTCTGAATTTTCGGTTGATAAGTACGGTCTTGAAAAGGTTTACTTAACTGCCTAATCGTCACGAGAATGATAAAATCACAAGGTGGATGTAGATCTAAAGATAGTTGGTGGTAATAAAGCCTATATGGTTCACATGAGATATCTATTTAGCGAAGGATTCAGCCAGTAGAGATACTGGGGGGAAATGAGTTTAACTGTCTTAAGAAGGACATGTACCAAACGAATGTCTTTGGCTTGTCTTATGATGAAAACGTACGAATGTTAAAGGCTAGTATCATGGATTAGCAAGATATATCTTAAGGCTTCGTGTCAAGTGAAAGGATTTCACTATCAACGATCTAATTACAGGTCATGTGTCATATCAGATTTGGCTTGCGATGTATTTAGGTGTTATTCAAAAGTTCTTGAAAACTTGCGGATGGGCAAGAGTTGAGGCTCGTATGGTATAATGTTGGGACTTTATATGTTCCTGTGTCCCTAATAAACTCTGCATTTTTTTATCAGCAGGGAAATATTTGACAAAGGCTACATGGTGCTTCGTAGGCGTGTGTGAATCATAGTATGTTTTAAGATGTTGTTGGTAGAGAATGCTCGGTGCATGGAGCGAGAAGATGTTTGGTTGTATTGGGATGAGGTCATACCCTATGATGTTAGAGTGCTAATAGATCACATGTGGTTATATTCATTGGATCAAGTCAGTTGCAGTTGAATAATAGTAAATGACTCGAGAGAATGGTTCTAATGTGTTCGAGAGTCGTGTAATAGTGGCGTTGGGCTAAGTGGGAGAGTCCCACCACTTAAGATTGGGTTGCATGGTTAATTACCTGTGTGAATTCTGGATATTAGCGTATATGAATTGTTGAATGCATGTTATGGTTAGCCTTACTGGCTCATGTTCAAACTTGAGGGAAAATTTATGATTTATGCCTCGTATAGGTGCAGGCTTCGCGTGAAGTAATTCCGCTGGGTGCTTTATCGAGAGGGTATTCATATGTTATAAAGAAATTCAGTAGAGTTGGTTGCGTACTGGGGCAAGTTAGAACCGGATGGTTCTCAATAGCGGTCCTAGTGAATTCAAGAGGTAAAGTGTGGTGCTTGATAATTCTGAGTCTATAAGTACAGTTGAGGCTCAAGCTTTGAAAGCAACTTATGAAGAAAGGCACAAAACGATCTATGATGTTTTGACTTGTGGTGTAGTATTTGAGAGACATAAAATGGTCGTCGTTCTTGAGATAGCATGGCCTCATGATTTAAGGTCACTCGGGGTAAGTGCGGTTGGAATAAGTTAGGTATTGAAGGAAGATATTAACATTTCTAAGGCAATCAAGGATAACCTGGAAGGAAGTAGATTGATCGGCCATAGTTGAGTTGGCGTATTGGTGTCAATGATCGATTCATGCAACGTGATCGAATTATGCATGTGATTTGTGGCGGTGCATTTGAGACTTGTCGGTCGCGGTGATTGATGTAATTCTGAAGTATTCTTCTGTTAAGGGCCTGTTATGAGTAGGCAGATCTCGGGAAGGGTTATGTTGGCTTGGACCACTACTTAGAGATTGGCATATTTGATGGTTATGAGAATTCGCCGTATGTTGTTATAGTTCTCCTGCAGTGAGCTAAATGGAAAGTCTTATGTGATGAAATATTAGCCTATCGTCAGTTCTAGAGCTATGATGGAAATTGTGTCTATCGTATATCGGCACGTGGGGTGCAGTGAGTAGTATGAAATTTGAAGTAAGGACCAAGGTCACAGTTTGGTCAATGAATGTGATATAAAGAGCTCGGATGAGCAGAAAAGGAGTTTCGGTGTTTTGAGTAAGATGGGTATTAACATCGGTATCATTTGAGATCGGTGTTCTGTGAGAAAGGCTTTGCATCCCGGTTAGGGACTCCGGATCGCTTTTCAGTGTTAGTGCAGCCGGTAGGTTGAATGTGCAGGCCTGTTTAATTATTTGAAAGATAGTGGGAGCTTGACCCACAAGAAGATTGTATAGGTGTGACTTGTAGTCACTTGATTGGTTAGAAATTTAAACCAAGTATGAGGATTTTGGTGATATCATTCAATTGAGAATTTATGTTGGAGGGCACTCTGCTTATTGGGTTATAGACCTGTGAAATATTATTGACTTAGCTTGGCACGACCGGGATAGACTTAAGGTCGGTGGATAGATTTAAATGTGGAAGTGAGCCTTGCATCAGGCCGGTTATGTTTCTTCCAGCAATGCGCCCTTTACGGAGGGATAGTCGCGGTCTTATTTCGCGGTTAGTAATTCATGTAAAGATATATTGCGCCGTATGAGTGTGAGATGGCTTGGTAAGTTCCTTATGTGTTGAGGTTCCGCTCAGCGGTGATGTTATATGAGCATGATGGCTCTCGAGACTCAGATCTTATATCGCACCTCAGTTGTGCTTGAGTTTGTAGCCTATAGCGCTATATGTTTCATTGTGTCTGATATCATGCACCTTAGCGTGCTTATGAGCGATATTCGGTATTTTGATGTGACGAGCTATTCAACTCGACATATGACTCCTTGTGTGAGTCTATATTGTTGGGATCGGGTGGCACGCCGCCATGGTTATATTATTAGGATCGGGTGGCACGCCGCCATGGTTATATTGTTGGGATCGGGTGGCACGCCGCCATGGGTATACTGTTGGGATCGGGTTGCACGCCGCAACAGTGTGATGTTTATTTCAGTGTCTATAATTGCTTTTATGTGTTCTGTTTCCTATTTTTCTGAGGAAGTCCATGTTAGTGTGAGAGTTGAATAGTTCTCTCTAGTGTTCGCCTTCCTTTTAGTACCACGTACGAATTAATAGCCTACTAGCACATTGTGTCATCTTGTGGGACTTTTGATTATATCTGATGTGGCTTATCGCCTGAGCAGTTCGTACTGGGTGAGATGAGATTATGTGATTTGGGGTCAGTGCAAACTGATTATATGAAGTATATTATAGAGGAAAGGATCATCCTCTAGTTTAGGACAAGGTAATGGATCCTGTCACGAGTATATATCCAATGAATTGTTGATTCAGTAGTTGGTTATGGATATCGGCACATCTCTTCCGTTGTGTCAGTATTGTAAAAGTTGGAACGAGACCTATGTAGATCTTGAGGTGCAATGGGAGCATCTGATTCGTTGAATTTTTGGCTAATTTGATCATAAAATATTATCGTGATCCTGTGGATTTTGTGTTGTAAGGTAAGAATCCAGCAAGGTTATGCAGTCATGTTTGAGGACGGCGTTTGAGGAATATTGAGTGATCTCTTGATGAAAACAAGCCTGACACAGAATTTCGGATGTTGGAATTAGGCTCTAAGACTTAATTGTTTGAACAAGAGGGAATATCTTCAAACTATATCAGGCTAATGTGCTCAACTGAGTCCTAGATTTATTGGCCCTTTTGAGATTTTGAGGCATGTTCGGGAGGTTGCTTATGAGTTGGCCTTACCTCCCACCCTAGCCGGAGTCCATCCCATATTTCATGTCTCTATGGCCCGGAGGTACCATGGTGACCCGTCGCATGTGTTGGATTTCACTTCTGTTCAGCTAGACGAGGATCTGTCTTATGTTGAGGAGCCAGTGGCCATTCTAGACAGGCAAGTCAGAAAGCTAAGGTCAAAGAACATTGCTTCGGTAAAGGTTCAGTGGCGGGGCCGGCCGGTTGAGGAGGCGACTTGGGAGACTGAGTAGGATATGGGCAGCCAGTACCCTCATCTTTTCACTACTCCAGGTATGTTTTCTATGCTCGTTCGAGGACGAACGAATATTTAAGTGTGGGAAGATGTAACGACCCGACCGGTCATTTTAGAAAATTACGCCCCAAACCCCAATTTAACTGTTCCCCTAAGTTCATTTCTACTATTGTGGTTTGCCGGGAGAGTCGGTTCTGAAATTTGGAGCATTTTGGGACACTTCGTCCCTAAATGAGAGCTTTAAAGCTAGAAAATAGTCCGTAGTCGGAACAGTGTTAAGACGATCTCGGAACGGAAATCCGATGGTTCCATTAGCTCCGTTAGGTGATTTCGGGGTTGGGAGCGCATTCGGAATGTATTTTGGAGGTCCGTAGCTCAATTAGGCTTGAAATGCCGAAGGTTGAAATTTTGACGAATCCGAACGATAGGTGAGATTTTGATCCGGGGGTCAGAATGGAATTTCGACAATTTCTGTAGCTTTGTTATGTGATTTTGGATATGTCCGCAAATTTTCAGGTCATTCGGACGTCGTTTGGTCGGGTTTTTGATTAAATGCGTGTTTTGGAAGTTTTAGAAGAACTTAAGCTTGAATTCGATGAAATTTGATGGTATTGGTGTTGTTTGATGCATGTCGATGATTGGAACAAGTTTGCATGATGTTTTAGGAGGTGTTAGTATTTTTGGTTGAGGTCCCGGGGGCCTCGGGGTGATTTCCGATGGTTAACGGGAACTTTTGAAGTTGGAAAACTTCATAATAGGCGAAGATGTAAATGAGTGTGCACAAGACCTCACTTTAAACGATCATATATTCCGTTATATAAAGAGTTGTGTGAGCTACAACCTAGCAAATTAAAGCCCTTTGAGTCTAGTTTCCAACGCAACAAACCGTTCACCATTTGGAGGTGTAAACAGAAAGTTATGACCATATTTCTGGGCATGTGTCAGTAGCGCGGCCTTCGCGCGGGAGCGCTAGTAGCTCGCGCTAATGGATTCTTTTCTGCCTCAACCCGCGCTAATTAGCGCGGGCGCGCTAGTAGCAGGCCCTAAATATACCTAAGGATGGGAAATGGCAGATTTTGAGTCATTTCTCAAGCATAGGGCTTCCCCAACACCCCCAATTCGACCAAGGCACTCAATTGCACTCCTAAGGTAAGCTTTTAAGTGTGTTTTCATGGTGATTTCTCTTCTCAATCACTAGTTACAACATGATTTTTGGTTGAATTTCATAGGATTTCTTCAAAATCTCAAGAACACCCCAAAGTTTGTCTTTCAAGATTTGATCTACAAGAGGTAATCCTACACCTTAGACTTACACATATGGTGTTATTATGAGAATATGAGTATGAATCAAGTATTACAACTTATGGCATGGTAATTGGAAGTCATAAATTCCCAATTTAAATACATGAACATGGTAGGGATTTAAAGGTGTTTATTTAATGGAATTTTTGTTGGTTGGATGTGAATGGATGGTCATACAAGTGGATTTAGAAGTTATAAATTGGTTAGGAATGATGGTGAGATGAATTGTTGGTTAATGGTGATAGTTGGAAGAACCAATACTATAGTTATGAGGTAAAAATAACCATGCCTACAAGGTGTTTGATAATATGCCTAAATGGCATAAGTTATGGAATTTATGATCAATATTGGCCCTATCGAATGTTGAATTGTAGATTGAAGTTACATAACTATATTGGATCATCGTAGTATCATTAAGGGGCAAATTTCGGATATGTATGGCTAAAAACGCCATCTTTTAGAAATCGAGCTTCATCGATGTTTGTGTGATCTTGGTCGTTTTTCATAATTTTTTGTATTAGCTTAGAATTTAATTGTAGAATAAATTACTTGAATTATTATTCACAATTTGCAATTTAATTGGATAGAGTTGAGCCACTCGGAGTCGGATACTCGTGGCAAGGGAGTCGTTTCTTAGCGGCTTTGTACCGGAATTGAGGTAAGTGGCTTGTCTAACCTCGTGTGGGGGAACTTCCACCCCTAGGATTTTTATGTGAAAGTTTAAATGCCTTGTACGCGAGGTGACGAGCGTGTACATGCGCTGGTTGTTGAACACATACTTTATATAAAATGCCTAATTTGCGATATCCCTATTTTTTTTTTGCCGATTAATCTGATATTCTCACCCGGTAGTAGTTAGAAAATCATGATTAGGTAGTACTTTATGACTAGTTGCCTAATTGCCTTACTTGAGCTTCTTGATAGTTGTTGGCACTAATTTTGGTAAAGTTGTAGTTAAGCATATTATATTCTCTCTGCGTTTTCCTTTATTTGTTATGTTTGTGGACCGCGGGTTCAATTCCCGGAGACCCAGGGCTGTGGGTTCGATTCCCAGAGACCCGGAGTGATATGGGTAGGGACTGCGGGTTCGATTCCCGAGATCCCGAGTTATTGGTAGGGACTACGGGTTCGATTCCCGAGATCCTGAGTTATTGGTAGGGACTACGGGTTCGATTCCCGAGATCCTGAGTTATTGGTAGGGGCTGTGGTTTCGATTCCCAGAGACCCGGCGTGATATTGGTAGGGACTACGGGTTCGATTCCCGAGATCTCGAGTTATTGGTAGGGACTACGGGTTCGATTCCCGAGATCCCGAGTTATTGGTACGGACTACGGGTTCGATTCCCGAGATCCTAAGTTATTGGTAGAGACTACGGGTTCGATTCCCGAGATCCTGAGTTATTGGTAGGGACTACGGGTTCGATTCCCGAGATCCTGAGTTATTGGTAGGGACTACGGGTTCGATTCCCGAGATCCTGAGTTATTTGTAGGGACTACGGGTTCGATTCCCGAGATCCTGAGTTATTGGTAGGGACTACGGGTTCGATTCCCGAGATCCTGAGTTATTGGTAGGGACTACGGGTTCGATTCCCGAGATCCTGAGTTATTGGTAGGGACTGCGGGTTCGATTTCCGGAGATCCTGAGTTATTGATTATTTATTGAGACATGGGCTGCGGGTTCGATTCCCGGAGACCCAGAGGTACTGTCAATGGGACGGTGGGTTTGATTCCCACAGGTCCCGGACGTGTTTTATTGAGTTGGTTATTTGTTGTTAGCTTAATTGTAGACGGTTGCAGTATTCATTTTATTGTTGTTATTGCGGGAGTTATTATCATTTAAACTGTTTATTATTGTTATCATCACTATATTATTGTTTCTCAGTAGGGCCCTGACCTTCCTCGTCACTACTCCATCGAGGTTAGGCTTGGCACTTACTGAGTACCGCCGTGGTGTACTCATGCTACTCTTCTGCACACTTTTATTGTGCAGATCCAGGTACATCGGGACATGCTCATATTAGGTAATTCGGCATCATTTTGGGAGATCTCGAGGTATGATCTGCTACGTCCGCGGATCCGGAGGCCTTCCTTCTATTCTGATAGTATTAGTAGATGTTTTCTCTCATGTCTTTGTTAGATACTCTTCACACATAGAGCCACAGTTGTATTCTCTCTTTTAGTCTGTGTTGCCCGTGGGATTCCAGGTCTTGGTGGTGTTTTATACAGTGTGTTGACGAGTGTATGTGCCAAGCGGCACGGACTACATTCCTATTTATATTGTTTTTCCGCTATTTCTTGTTTAAAGTTTATAGACTTGTATATTCCGCAACGGGTTAGGCTTACCTAGTCGTGGGGACTGGGTGCCATCACGACATGTTCACGATTGGTGAACTAGGGTCGTGACAAGCGATTACCAAGAAAACTCAAGCAAGACAATTAGGCAACTAGACAGTTAAATACTACCTAATCATGCTTTTCTAACTGCTACCGGGTAGGAATGTCGAATTTAACAGCTAAAAACAGGAATATTACTCATTAAATATTTTAAGTAAAGTATGTGTTCAACAACCAGCGCATGTACATGCCCGTCACCTCGCGTACAAGGCATTTAAAATATCACATAATATCTTAGGGGTGAAAGTCCCCCACACGAGGTTAGACAAGCCACTTACCTCAATGTTTACGAACAATTCAATTCGTGGCAATGCCTTTTCCTTTCAAATTTGGCTCCAATCCAATTGTATCTATACACAATTGAATTAATATCATCAATACTACTCAACAAACTAATTCCTAAGGCCAATTACAACTTTTACAACATTCTGCCCGGAATAGTGAATTTCGACCCCGGGCCCACATGGTCGGAACTCGGGGTTCGGACCAAAATCCGGTTACCCATCCCCCCACGAGTTCAAGTATATGATTTGTTTCAAAATCGGACCTCAATTCGAGGTCCAATTTCCCAATTTATGAAAAACCCTATATTCTACCAAATACAAGAAATTCTACCATGAAAAACCTTTGATTTCTATTGAAAAACATGTATAATGATGTTAAGAATTGAAAGAATTAAGTAAAAAGTGACTTACAATTGTTTTGAAGAAAAAGGAATCCGTGAAGAATCGCAAATGGGTGTTTTCGGGTTGTGAAATGTGAAGATTGAAGCTGGAAATCGTGATTTACAGGTCTCTGTGTTCGCATTTGCGAACATGGGTTCGCAATTGCGAACCCCGACCAATTTTCGGAGTTTGAAAAATAAGCTAAGGCTGGGAAGTTCGCATTTGCGAACTTTTGTTCGCATTTGTGAAGCCAAGGCAAAATTGGGAAGTTCGCATTTGCGAACTATTGTTCGCAATTGCGAAAAAAGGCTAAATATTGGGAGGTTCGCATTTGCGAACTATTGTTCGCATTTGTGAACACAGGCAGAATAGTGTCGAGTTCGCATTTGCGAACTATTGTTCGCATTTGCGAACACAGGCACAGTAGTGTCAAGTTCG
>JASVEL010009047.1:0-35339 GCA_032618575.1 Nicotiana noctiflora | reverse complement strand
GTGATACACTCATTAGGCTATATTTCAAGACATCTATCAAGTAGACATTCTCAATAGAATGTGAGTCTGTCTTACCAACCTTTTTAGTCCCAATGATCGCACCTTTCTTACCATTTCCAAATGAGACGTTACCTCCTTTTAGGTTCTCAAGTGAAAGGAACTGGTCCTTTCTTCCTATCATACGCTTTGAGTAGCCATTATCCATGTACCATATTTGGCTACTTTCTTTCACTTGGACCTGCAAAATAAAATCAGGGATTAGTCTTAGGAACTCAAACTAGTTTCGGTCACATTCTATGGGCAAAATGGTGAGTTAAATTCTTTTTAGCCTATCCTAGAAGCCTATTTTTCCCTTGAACAAAGGTTTTGTTCTTTTTGACTGGCCTTTTCTTTTGTATTACATTTACTTTTAAAGTGACCAGTCTTACCACGCACTACAAAAAAATAGCGTTTAGCGACGACCGCATTCCGTCGCTAAATAAAGGTTTTCCATCGCTAAAGTTGTTTAGCGATGGAATGGCGACGAATTCATGTTCGTCCCTAAAATCCTCGTTGCAAGGCTTATAGCGACGAAAAATACAAAATCGCCGCAGACCTAGTGATGGATTAGCGACGACATGTTTCTGTAGCAAAGTTTAGCAGCGGAACTAGCTATCGCAACATAGCTTGTTTATGTCGATATTTTGACGCCTTTCGTCGCTGCAATACATAATAAAATTCGTCGTTTGTTGTTATAGTGACGTAATTGTCCGTCGTTAGACATGTTATAGTTTATTATCCCTACTTTTTGCAACAAAACCTTTTATCGCCAATCCATCCCAAAATTTAATTTTACGCGATAATTTTAGCCATGGAACGTATCCATCGCTGATTTATTTTTACTATATTTTTTATTTTTAAAATTTTATTTATTTATTATTTTAAATGTACTCTACTCAAGTATATTACATAAAAGATATTAAATACACTTAATAAAAAGTCACTGATATTAATATAAATTAACAATATATTCAACAAGATCTACAATATATAACATAATGCATATAACAGTATCATTAAGTACAAAAAATCCACACGGACCAACAATAATATCCACACAAAGTAAGCTAACTATGCTAGGTTGGAGAGTTACGGTCATCATCAAAACCCAATGCATGAACCTCATCAGTGTTAGCAGCAGTAGAAGATTCTGGAACTGTAGGTGCCAGATCAATATTTGGCTGATGCGAGGGTAAGAAAATTAATTCTCATACTCGCCCAACAATTACAGGAACTATATAATCTGTCAGTGCAAGAATCAATCGCATCACTAACTCATCCAAATTTCCTATCGGTGTTAATTGAGAATTTGGAGGTGTTGTTGACGATGTAGCATCAGATCCACAAGAGCCATGAAGATTTGGTCCGTAGTAGCATTTTTCTTGCGATCCAAGATCATATACTCTTCTTTTGTTTTCTCATCGGGCGGCTTGATAATATGCTTTACACTGACTAATATCATATAGAGTTAATAAGAACATTCAATTTACAAAATAAAAAAAATATATGAAAGTAATGTCAATTAAAAAGTTATCTTACATGCACAATTCGGAATTTCTCAGCAAAAAAGATGTTCCATCTATTACCATGTGTATGGACATGCAAATGCAACTCACTTTGTGTTGGATCTCGGTCCTTTTTAATAGCCTACACAAAAGTTATTCAATTAAGAAGATAGAGCAACTAAAGGGTATAGTTGGGTAATTAGGAACTAATGGCAGCAATAATACTCTAGGAGCAATCCATATTCTAGTCAGGAATTACAACTATATATGGAACTATATGGAGGACAAGTAACCAATAAAATATCGCTTTTATGGTAGGTATAAATCGAGAAAAGGTTACTGCGACAACTGCAAGGAACATATGTTTAAAACATGTGAGCAATTCATCACAGCTAGTATAAAGTTCTCATAAACATATATAAGAAATTGTTTCTTACCTAAGAGAAAAACTGAAGCTTGGAGAATAACAGGTTCAAATCTGTCTCAAGATTGACTTGCAACCCAATGAACACCAATTCCTAGAGACCCAGCTAAACATGTTCCAATAGCTCTATTTACACACTTATATAGTGTAGAACCTGCCATATGGGAATGGAATTTTGACTCCAAATCAATACCATTACCAAAAGTCTGTTTGCACAATGAATTAATTCACATAAAAAAGAAGATAAATCATAGTGTGACATATGAATACTCACATACAATGTACTCAAAAACTACTACAACTGTCATAACTGCCCACATAGTTTTCCCTCCAACACCATCATATAAAGGTCTCATGTAATAAAACAGTGACACAATAGAAAGAGCATATCCTACTTCAGTATGATAATAGAAACAGTAACACAATATAAAGAGCAAATCCTAACAGCATCTCGCAAAGGCAAACACGTCAATATGACATTATTTACATCGTATGCAAGGTTTCTACTGATATTAGAAAAATTCTATTGAAGATGAGATAACAGAAAACTCTTATGTGGCAACAGCTCTGCCCTATATTGCAGCAAATTTTTTAGGCAGTAAATACAGAACTGGACATCTTGGTTAGTATAACAAATATATATCTCTTATCTTTTACAGCCTTTTGAATCACACCAATCCAATTTTTAGAGAAAACGTTATGCCCAAAATAGTAACTGACGTCCAATTCAAAAATGGGATTAAATTTTTGGTTTTAAATGACTAAAATTCACCATACAAAAGATATAATAATTCACATATAGATAGAGTAAGAATCTTACCACAGGTTTGTGAGAGTTTCTCCACAAAATTCAAAACCTAGGGTTTCCAAAATAAGCTCAACAAATCTTGATTCTTGAAGGTAAATGAATATTTTGCCTCTTGGAGACCTAAAACTTATTTGGCATAAATTTAATCTGCATAGATATTCAAACATTGTCCATACAAATCCACACATTTCAAGAAAGCTTTATACCTGAAGCCAAAAAGAAACAAACTGAAGGTGATGTAAAATAGCTTCAAGAAATAGAAAAGAAAAGTTCATTTAAATCACGTAGCAAATTTATCAAATACTCAACTTTGCAATCCTTGAAAATTAACCCAGAACCTAAAATGCAGCATCTAAAAAATAGCGCAATAAAAATAATTTCTGAAACTCACATCAACTGAAATAGCATAACAAATTGAAACTTATACATGCACAGTCAAGGTGCATGTAATTATGGCAACATAAGTCTTGGTGGCCAATTCATCAAGCTGGCCAGTACAACCCCTTTGTAGATACCATCATACACTATTGATACATAAGCACATGGTCACAATAGTCGAGCCGTAACCAACCTCTTTAGCTTAGCTCTTTAATAATTTCTTTAAGCCCAACTCTTTTCGTGAAATACTTGTTTAGTTACTTCCATTGAGGAATTTCGTGGAATGACTCTCAAGGAAAATGAAAGCAAAGAGACTCTTAAGGAATGAGGTGGAAAGAGGTATAGGGAAAGTATGAATAAGACAAGGAGAAGATGCAGATTGAGGCATATGTGAGAAAGGAAATACGTGTTCAATAAAATGAACATCCCTGGATACAAACAATTTCTTGGTGGTAAGATTCAGCAATTTATATCCCTTTTGATCAGCAGGATATTCCATAAAAATACATGTTATTGCCCTAGGTTCAAACTTTCCTCTATTATGGGATAAGGTAGAGGCATAACAAAGACAACCAAAGCTTCTTAAGAAAATATAAGAAGGTTCCTTTCCAAACAATAGAAGATAGGGAGTATGTCCTTTTTGTACTCTAGAGGGAAGTTTGTTGATGAGGAATGTAGCTGTTAAGATGCATTCTCCCCAATAACAAAGCGGCACTTTTGACTGAAACAGAAGAGCCCCAGCAACTTCTAACAAATGTCTATGTTTCCTCTCTATAATTCCATTTTGTTGAGGGGTTCCCACACAAGAAGTCTGATGTAAAATTCCTTGTGACAAGAAGAACAAGGAAGTTGTAATACTGCTGCCCAACTCTAGTGCATTGTCTGACCTTACAACCTTGACTTTAGAATTGAATTGCCTTTCCACCATGCTCAAAATGTATTTCAGAACTGAAAATGCACTACCCTTAGTGCTTAGTAGATAAGTCCAAGTAGCTCTACTAAACTCATCCACAATAGTTAGAAAATACTTGTATCCATTGTGAGTAGGAGTTCTATAAAGACCCCATGTGTCAATGTGTATCAGTTCAAATAGTTGTTTTGTTTTAATATGACTAATTGGAAATGGTAATCTAGACTGCCTTGCTAATGGACAAACTTCACAATGACATCTAGAATTAGAAACAAATGAAATAGAACTGATATATTTCATTGCATTGAAAGGCAAATGCCCCAATCTTACATGCCAAAGTTTTACAGTAGATTCTGCATTTGCTGAAATATGAGATGAAGTTGAAACAACATTAGAAAAGGAAATAGGTAACAAACTATTAGCTGAAACAAAAAACAGGTTCCTAGTTTTGTGACATTAGGCTTGACTAAGTAAAGTCCCTCCCTAGCTTCACCAAAAACTTGAGGGCTCTTCGTGAGAGGGCCCTGCAAAATACACCCAACAGAAGTGATCACCAACGGACATTTGAATCTTTGGCAAAGTCTACAAACTGAGAGTAAGTTATACTTGAAACTAGGAATATATAGAACATTTTCTAGAATTAGACCTGGAAATATAGAGACACTACCAGCATGAGTAACCTTTACCCTAGAAGAATCTGGTAATTTTACCATAAGAGGAGAAGGTAATGGTAATAGAAATAAGAATGTGTTTATATTGAAACACATGTGTTCACTTGCCCCTGAATCTATAATCCAAGAATGAGATAGATTAGAATTGGAAGCTGAATAACAAGAAGAAGAATTAGTGAACAAAATACCAGAAACTGAATTTGCATTAATATCCTGAGAAGTTCCCTGTCCTGTTTGCAGTTGATTAAGAAGATTAACCAATTGGCTAAATTGAATAGATGATAGTTTTTGAGCAAACTGCGGTCCCTCCACCATGTTTCCATGAATTTCCTTTGTTTCTTCTCTGATGGCGGCTGAATTTGCTTTAGGAGAATTTTGCACCCTTTTGTTCTTAGTGAACTTAAAATCAGCAGGGAAACCCACAAACCTGTAACAATTATCAATTGTATGATTAGCCATCTTACACTAGGAACACATATGTGTATTCTTTTTCCCTTTATGTGCTAGATTTCCTTTATATCCAGTATTTCCATTCCTTTGTTGAGATGCTGCAGAGTTTTGATATCTCTGAGGTCCCTGATTCTTTATCATGAAAGAGGCCCCATCTGTTGGGAATTGAGAGATAGCATGAATTTCCCTTTGATTCTCATCTTGCATGAGAAGTGAGTAAGCTTGATTCACTGATGGTAAGGGTTTGACCATGAGGATATTACTCCTAGCCAAACCATAGGTTTCATTCAAACCCATGAGAAATTGGATTAGCCTATCATCTTCCTTGAATTGCTTTATTTTCTTCTTTCCTCCACATTCACAAATGCATGAACATTGCATATGAGAATTAAGGGTGTCTAATTCATCCCATAAACGTTTCATTTTAGTGAAATAAGTTGTAATGTCAGCAGTTCCTTGTACTAAATCTGCAAGTTCTTTTTGCAGGTGAAAGAGCTTGGCACCATTTGGCTGTCCAAATTTGTGTTCCAGATCTGACCAAGGATCCTTGATAGTTTTTGAATAGAGAACACTATCAGCAATGACTTTGGTGAGGGAGTTTAATAGCCAAGAGGTTACCATGTGATTGCAACGACTCCAAATTGAGTGAGTAGGATCCGAGAGAGGTGGCATAGGGCATGATCCATCAATGAAACCCAATTTATGCTTAGCTGATAATAAGATGAGGATGGATCTGCGCCAACCAGAATAGCCATGACCATCAAATGGAGTATTCACCAATATCATACCTGGTGCATCAGAAGCATGTAGGAAAAAAGGGTGAGAAGGATCAATGGGATTTCCATTGCTTGTTGCTGTTGAAGAAGAAGAAGCACGAGTGATTGGAGATTCAGTTACATCTGAACTAGGAGCCATGGCTAAAAGAGAAGATCTGAAAAATGAAGAAAATGCGGAAGACGAGCTACTGCTCTGATACCATAAAGAAAATGAAGATAAAATTTTCGGAGGAATTTTCTGTGTATTCATCATTCTTCTGTAATATGTATGTATATATATATATATATATATATATATATATATATATATATATATATATATATATATATATATATATATATACATATGTATCTAGGAAAGGAATAAAGTAAAATAAAGAAGTAACCTATCAAAAATGTACACTTGTCCTAATACTATTTGTATATACATAACAAAAATAACTAACTAATTATTCCTTTTGAGTGGTCCCATTTGTGCAAGAATCTTTTAGAATTTTGAATACAAAGATGGACGAACATGATTTAATCCATCAACATTATTTTGAATGGCTGAGATGAATTCACGTGTCAAAATAAAGTCAAATACTCAAATGTGAGTTTGTCTAGGTTTGTCCGTCAATCTTCATCAGACTTTCGAAGTTGAAGAACATACTTCTTCTTCATTCATAACCTGTAAAGGTCTTTTCTTTCCAGGTTTAATTATCCAACAGTTCGCTCTAACAAACATACATAATTTTTGTAGGCAAGGCAATAATTTCATTATTTTGGTATACCTTTTCGCCATATACACAACCCTTTGCTTGGTAACATTGCACAGGCAATACAAATGCTTATAAGTTATATCTTTCATGATTCTGGAAGTTCATATGAATTATGACTAGTGGGAGTTTACATTCAATCATGGTTGGCACATTTGAATTTTCTTACACAAATAATGTGCGTCTGTTGAATCTGCAGCTGTATTTTTGCTGATGCGATATTATTACACATTATTCACATTTTCTATAATGGATGTAACATATTATAGACTTTACTAAATCGTTTTCCCTTTAATAAATATATAGCATACATAACAATTAAAGGGCAGGTATACCACATAATGTTGTAGCACTTAATGTACTAGTTTAGCTGTAATGTTAGACAGATTTCATACATATGCTTTGGGAGAAATTTAAAAATAGTTAGATTTACAACTAATCATTCAAAAATAGTCCAATTTCAAAAGTAATCAAAATTTAGCCATTTTTTATATAAAGATAAATCTGAGCGAAAACACTGTTCAAAATCCGAAAAATATACCCGCATATTATACGGGAGTTCCAGCATAAGTATGCTTGAACTGCCGCATATTATGCGGATATTCCAGAATAACTATGCTGGAACTCCCGTATAATATGCGGGAGTTCAAGTATAATTATGCTGGAACTCCCACATAATATACTGGAGTTCCGACAAGTATAAATATCCAGTATAATATACTGGAGTTTTGAGCACTGGTGCTCCAATCTCCCGTATATTATACATGATTCAGTAAAGTATACCGCTCCAGCATAATATGCTGGAGTTTATACACAAACATACCAAACTCCCGTATATTATACGGGACCGATTTCTATTGCAGCAAAATAATGACTATTTTTCATTGACTTGGTAAATGTTGGCTATTTTTGATTGACTAGTGCAAGAACTGGCTATACCGTGCTATTTTGACTATAGCGAGAAATTTAATAATATATTATGCGACGTTTCTTCAGCCTCATTTATTTGCACTTAATGGAAGTCTGAATGTTAATCATTCATATCTCAGACATTAAGTGCATTTGTTTATAAAGTCGAAAGCCTAATTATTCAAATCTTAATTATTAAATGTGTTTGTTATTTTTTTTACTTCACAATCACTTAATGGGTCTAAATAGGTCTGTATGATTAAGATCTATAACAGAGACTTAATTTTATTAAGATATTATCATATATTCATTATTAAATGTCACCACCGCCTACTATTATCATCTACCACCATGCCACCACTATCATCATACTCAACAATCACCACCACCATTACCACCCTCTCGCCACCACCACCATCATCCTTAATCATAGCCTCCATTGTCGACTATCACCACCTACTATCTCCACCACTCCGAGCACAATCATTCTCACCAACAATCAACATTCATCCGCCTAACTACCATAACTGACCACCCCATCGCCATCAACAACCACAACCGGCACAACTCATCTGTTAACCTACCACCACCCACCCACCACCTTTCTCAATCACAACTACTACCACCACATGACATTATTAACTATCACCATCCACCACCACCATCCTCAATCATAATCGCCACCACTACCAATTACTACTAGCTACTAGCATGAACCACCATCATCAACCAAAACTACTACCAACCACCGCTTCTAGTCGGCATTCACCCGTAAGCCATCACCACAAATAACTATCATTTTTGTAAAAGCTATATATTTTATTGATACAATATTATATTAGTTAATATTTCATTTGAATTTTATGTTTATTAATTTTTAAATAAAGATAAATTTTATACATTCAGCTGTTAAAATAAAAGAGACTTAATTATTTCTATTCAGATATGTATTCAGATTCAAATGCCTTAATCTTAATACACACCTTCATATTCAGATATCTATTCAGATTCAGACGCCTTAATTTAAAAAAAAAATGAGGCTTTAGTGGGTTATCAAAATATGGGTTTCAAACTTAAATAAGCATCATATACAGAGTAAATGTATTACGATACTAGTTTAATCTTGTAAATTTGAGTTCCTCAATACTTATCTAATAGGTAGTGTAAACATGTTTCTATTCTGTTAATTTTTTTTTGTATTTTATTTATTTGATAATTATGTGCGCAATGCATATTTGACTTTTTTCTCAAATAAGTAAATATTAGAGTCTATTATTCAAATGATCACTTAAATATCCCAAATTATTTCTTAAAGATATTTTTCTTTCGTTTGTAAGAACAAAGTCACAGAACTATATCTATGACATTCAGAAGGTCAATCAACTAGATTTTTCAAATTTTGAATTGCCAAATACATATGTTACTCTCTAAATTATAAACATTTATCTATTTTTATTTTCTTAGACTTTTTAATATTATGGTTTTCCCCTTTTAATTTATATTATGGACTTATCTATAGAATAAATAAATAATATTTATATATTAAAAAAAAGTATTTAAGCATATATAATACTGGAAAAAAATAATTAATGAGGATGGTGAAAAAATAATTAAAATAATTTATTAATAATAATAACTTTAGTAATAACAACAAAAATTAAAAGAATTTATTTGCACAATTCAGAATGAAAAAATATAAAGGTTATAAAATATATATTTCATACACATAATACAAAAGTAATTATTTAAATAAAAATATTTTATTATAAATTGAATCTTAACCATTTCACATCAAGTTTGAATGTTGTCTTTACTCTTCGTTTCTGTTTTGTTTGACATATTTTGTGTCTGGCAAATATTTCCTTAACTCAATTATGTCGATCATTTTGATTTCATATTATCATGTTCGAAACTATTACTACATTGAATATTTATTTTTATTTAATTTTAGGAAATGTCTAAAAAATATTGTTTACATTTCATTAGGAAACCCGACTCTGAAAAAGTTAAAAATTATCGAGAAAAATAATAACTAGAGAAATAGAACAATTCATACCTTCATGCTTTCAACAGATTAAAACCCTCAAAAAATTTTAGCCATAGAGGAGAATTTGGTAGAATTTACTATTTACATTATGCACGTGCAGATCACGTGATAACAATATTATTAGGAGACGTGTTGGCGCCAACGAAAGATGAAGTTGGTTATTTTTAGGAAATTGGAATCCGAAACCAACTCTTTGTCTTCCATTATATTTCTTCTTTATTATCATTTCCTCCAAAACCCTAATCCTTCCCCTTATTGAGAATTGTATGAATCTTGAAAAATAAAAGAAAAATTAGAAGGAGGATCAAGAAAGCAATTAATAGAATCCGGGGTTCACCTATTATGCAAATTTCAAGCTACAAACTGTTGTTTTTATCCAGGTACTTAATTCTCATATCAAGATTTTCCTTTTCTTGCTTGTGGTCGTTGTGGTTTGGTTTAATGCTTTCATTTCCTTTGTGCTTTTCTGTAAACATTTGTGTTCTTTTGCTAATTGTGATGCTTGCACGCACCTTAACTAATTTCATGAGTACCTACTACCCGTCCCATCAGCACAGGTAACTTTGTCCACCAAGGCTTGGACAGATAAAAGAATCACCTAGTAGTTTGCCTCTGCTGGATTTCACAAACATTATGTGTTAATGTTGACAATTGTTTTTTTTCTTTGGTTTTCTTTTTCCCCTTTAGAGAATTTCAATTTGAGGGGCTTTTTTCCTTGAGCTGCTTCTTGAGAGGTGGCTCCATCTATAGGAAGACAATGTCAATACAAGTAGGGGCGGATTTAGGGGCAGAAGGGGTTCAACCCCTTCCGTCCAAAAATTACACCTTATATATAAGGCAAAATCTATTTTTTATCTCTATATATTAAGTTTCGAACCCCCTTAAAACAGCCCAAAAGTGTAGTTTAATGGTCAAGGAAGTTCAAAACTTTTGTAAGGTTATAGATTCAATTCCGACTAGCTACAATCTTCTTATTTTCTTTTTGAACCCCCTTCCCTGAGATCTTGCCTCCGCCACTGAATACAAGAATGCTATATACGTAAGGTCATATTTCTTGGACATTGTTAATACAAGGATGCTATATACATAAGGTAATATTTCTTGTGTAATAAATTTACCATTTAGCTGCCGATTTTGTTCCTTAAGTGGCTTCTGTTTATTTGAAAACTCAAATTTTTATGCAAATATGGAAATTTTCTTAAGCAGGTAAAATATGATTATGAGAAGTTCTATCTTCCTTTTTTTTTTCTTTCTTCTTTATGCAAAGGAAAATGTTATTGTGTATTAACACTTAGCACAAATGGTGAATTTATAAGGTGCATAACTCCTATTAAGTCCTTGATATAACATTGTAGTACAAATGGTATGTCTGTGTGGGTGGGTGGGTGGGTGGGTGGGTGGGTGGGGGGTGTTATAGCATCAAGCTGAAATATCTGTTTTCCCTTCATATTTGATAGCTTTGGCAACCTTTTTGCTTGTTTTTTGTTGGTAATTTTTACTTTTGTTCTATACATGATTATGTCGAGAAATCAGGAACTGTAGGATGGTGTTTATGGTAATTTCTGAATTGAAAACATATTAACACCATCTAAAATTTTAATCTATTTAAAGAACCTTTTTGTGGATGAAATGCAATCCCACTTAACTGAGTAAATATGCAATCTTTGTTCTCCGTGTGCATTCTATTATGAGAATTACTTCACCTTTCTGCATAACCAGATAGCAGCCGAACTTGGTAAATGGTGGCCATCTTCTCCACCCCAAGATGTGATTTCCTGCATGAAATGGTGCTTGTTATGAATTTTACATTGTCCCTATAATACCGCACTCCTCAATCATCTTTGTGTACCCTGGCCTGTTCTATCGAATTAAATGGAATCACTTTGTGCAGCCTAGTAAATGGTATTCTGAAGGTGATGTTTAATTGTATTTCAGTGATGGACTCTTAAGTATGTAAGTGGAGGCAGCTCCATCCTAGAACATATGCACCAGTAAGTGAAAATAAAGTTGAGGCCCTTGCACCACCGACTTTACTCATGGATTCTGAACAAGAGAGTGAAGGAAGAAGAGATTCAGATGCTACATTAGATGAAAGTGAAATAGGGTCATCTAAAAGTTCAGAATATTCTCAATCCATCTCGTCTTCGTCATCAGGCTCTTCTTCAGATGATTACATCCAAGTGGATCCAAAAATAGTATTCAGCTCTGTCCCATCGGGTGTAGAATCTTCTAAATCTAATTCCGTTGCGAAACTTATATCTCAAAGTGATACGTGCCATCAATTGGAAGCATCCTCGAAAACTTCTACAAGTTCCACCTCACAGGTTTCAGACGTCACTCATGAATCTGCATTCCCGACCATGTCACCTACACAATCTCCTTCTATACAGGTGATGGAAAGGCAGGCAGTTTTTGATCCCAATAGAATTCCCTCTTCCGATTTTAGGAGTAAGGATTCGTCCTCTAAGGAATGGAGCAGTGCTTCTAACGAATCATTGTTCAGTATCCACACTGCTGGAAATGGTAGTCCTGCAAGGGATGATATTGTAATGACTGATGGAGATTTCAAACGGTCAAAGAAACGAGACAACTCATGTGCAGCATCAGATAAATATGAAGATACTAATAAGTCTGGCAAGCCAACTAGGTTTAGGCAGCCCTTGCCAGCTGCAAAAGGAAGAGAATGTAAGGAAAAGATACATGAGAAAGGAAGGAATGTAAATGCTGTAAACAACCTGTTACCAGCAGGTTCAGATGAACCAACAAAGAGAGTTGTCCGTTTTAGAGAGGAAATAAAAGTAGGAGACATCAGAAATCATTCTGCTGCCGTTGGCCTCTCTGATGGAAATAAAGGCTGTA
Organism: Nicotiana noctiflora; assembly: GCA_032618575.1. NCBI lineage: Eukaryota > Viridiplantae > Streptophyta > Magnoliopsida > Solanales > Solanaceae > Nicotiana > Nicotiana noctiflora. The sequence continues at coordinate 22,805 of JASVEL010009047.1, read as the reverse complement.
GGGACTCCTGCACTGTCGTTCGCCATTCTGATGGTAATGGCACGTCTTCTGTCTTTCCAATGTGAGTAACAATTTTTCTTTTTTGGGTTTCTGTACAGATAAGAGATTTTATCGCTAATTAATTGTTTAATGCATGCATTTAGTTCTTGGATTTCCCCGAGTTAAACAAAGAGACAACCTGCTTATTTGTTCATTAATTAAGCGCTTTTCATTAATGTGTGAATATATAGATAGAGACCATCTATATTATGAAAGTGAGAGTACTTGCTGTCTTATCTCTAACTTACATGCTCATACATGGTTCATTAAAGACGATTTGAGAGTGTAAACCAAAAACTAAACCACATAAACACCTCTACTAACATAAAGTTGAAATATGCACTTGTGGTACTTTTAATACTATAACTTATACACAGAGCGATATCGCTAGTTGTATTTGGTAGCAGATGACAGAGCAAGGATACAGACAAAAGGTCCTGGATCATTTAAGATTGTCTCGAAAGATTTGACAGTAAGAATGCATCTGACCATATTTGTAACTGGATATCCGAGTTAAAGATTGCTAAATATTAATGGTTACAAGCAAAACCAGATGCCAAACTTGGCACGAGAAGAAGCTTAAAGTGCATTATTAAATATGGACAATTAACTTAGCTTGGAAAGCATTATGCAATTTCCTATTATTGAATCACTTTGCTTAACAAGCAAAATATCCATACTCTTCTGTACAGAAAATCATCTCTCTTTAGTTTATTTACATGCTTATATTTATTTTTGCTTTTCTATTTTTCTTTTATGGTATAGGAGACAAGAGGGGTTGCTCTGATGGTAAGCAACCCCCACTTCCAACCGAGAGGTTGTGAGTTCGAGTCTCCCCAAGAGCAAGGTGGGAAGTTCTTGGAGGGAAGGATGCCGGGGGTCTATTTGGAAACGGCCTCTCTACCCTAGGGTAGGGGTAAGGTCTGCGTACACACTACCCTCCCCAGACCCCACTAAGTGGGATTATACTGGGTTGTTGTTGTTGTTGTTGTTGTTGTTGGTATAGGAGACCTCAACCAAATAACGTAGTTTTACTCAAAATAAGGAAACATACGTGATCAGGTTTTGATCCGACTGGTTTTGGTCTAAATGAGATGGTGATTGTAGGTTTCTTTCTTCACCTACTCTTTAATGTCTCATGGGATAGTATTTCAGTCCTCTTTGAGTACTATTTGAGTCTATGGGCATGTAAATGAAAGTTCCTACTTCCTCAATATTGTGTTTTTGGCTGATATGGAAAGCACTCTCTCTATGCAGAAAAAAGAAGTCTTCTTGGTTGTCATGCTGTTGTTCTTGTAGTAGTGGTTCTTGCTGCTCGAGTTGGCCAAGCTGCTCGTTGAAGTGCTCAGGTTGCTCTTGTAAGTGGTTAAGCTGCTCAGGTTGCTCTTGTAAGTGGCTAAGCTGCTCAGGTTTCTCCTTTAAGTGGCTAAGCTGCTCGAGTTTCTCTTGTAAGTGGCTAAGTTGCTCAGGTTGCTCTTGTAAGTGGCTAAGCTGCTCAGGTTGCTCTTGTAAGTGGCCAAGCTGCTCAGGCTGTTCTTGTAAGTGGCCAAGCTGCTCAGGTTGCTCTTGTAAGTGGCTAAGCTGCGCAGGTTGCTCTTGTAAGTGGCCAAGCATGCCTGTCGGCTGCTGCGAATGGCCATGCTGCCATGGTGGTTGCTGCAAATGGCCGAGCTGCCAATGTAAGTGTTTTACCTCGCTACGCTGCTGCTCCTAGTGTCCAACTTCTCGTAGCAACTGCAAGTGCCTGACATGGCAAAGCTCCGCACGCAACTTTTTTGCACTGTAGCTGGGCGTTCTGCTTTGTGGGACTATAAATTATTTGATCTTGCCAGGTGTGCCCTCTCTCTCTCTCTCAATTATATGATCAATTGGCCTACCTTTATTGAAAATTTCTCCTTATTGTGACTTTTCTACTTGTTGTTTCATGATATTGAACGTCGTATGTAATACATTCTAAAGAATCTTTTAGTTATGGTCATTGTAGAGTCTTGTTAGAGTAATTCTTTTCATCTATGCAGTTTGACGGAAGAGGAACGGTGTATGTGAAAACGATAGCCTGAGCACCAGCATACCCATTGAGCTCTGCAGTGGCTTCTAAGGAGCATTCCAAAAGCTATTGTACCTGCCTCGTATTCTTGTGGTTATGTTCATGCACTTCTTGATTCCTTTCATCTCTACTCTAGCTGCTGCTTAGGACGCGAAGGCCCAATTCCATTTCGGTCCTCCTCCTACTTCTGCCTCGTTCATTAAAAATGCTTGCCACCCACATGCATAATGGTTCAGTAGAATCAAGAGACTTTAGAAGTTTTAAGTATGCATAATGTTATCAGCAGCAAGAAGCTTGGCAAAATTGTAGAGATTCATAGTAGCTAATCTATTCAAGCATTGAACAATGTCCAATAACTTGAATTCTTTCAGTGTATATAAGTAGGCAGTGGGGCTTAGATATATTTGTTGCCTCACATTACTTAGTCCATTATTGCGCAACCACTTCTTTCCTTTTTCAAGCTGGGAGAAGAAAAGGTGGGAAGAGAGAATATGGAGGTAGTGTCGGTGGTGTAATTTCATTGGAGAATTATATTGTGTATATAGAAAATTATACTTCATTTATAAGTTAAAACCATTTTTTACACATACATGTTAAAGCTTAATACCCTTAGCGAAATTTTTGGCTTCGTCTCTAGTTAATGCCGCCTTTGGATATTATTTAGGGCAAAATTGGTATGAACGTTATTCAAGTAAAGTTTTTTTTTTCTTCGTACTCTCATATTTCAATTCGTGGACCCGAAAAGGGGTTCACCATGCATGTCATATAAGATGTAATGAGATAGTTCTTGTTAATGTCTGTATAGCTCTTACCAATATGAGCAATATTTTTCTAACTTTTTTTTATGTTTGGTTGGCCAAAATATTTTTAAAAATAACTTCCTTCAAAATTAGAATAACGACTACCCTAATGAAAGTGGGGGAAAGAAATTCCATACGTGGCATTCCACGCCCCACCTTCACGCCCACACCTTCAACCCCACACACCCTCATCCCTGATGTCAGTCTCATGCCACCTTGCCATCCACGTGGCCATGACCACCACCCCACCCACCCACCCTATCAGCCCACCTCTCGCCCTACACACATCAAGTTTATTTTAGTAGCAAAAGAAAATTGAAAGAAGAAAAGGTTTATTTTAGTAGGTAGTGTATTTGAAGGCATAGCATGCTAGTTTCCTACTTATGTAGGGCTGTGCACGGATCGGAACGGATCAGATTTAGCATATTTTCGACTCGGATTCTAGAAAATACAATCGGAACCCGATCAAGATTATATTGAATCGAATCGAATTTTAAAGTTTGGATCGGATAAGATTTTGGATCGTATTATTATGCCTCAAAGTTGCAAACTAATATGTATATGTAAAAGAAGCAATACATTAACAAAAAATCATGTTTATGCAATTATGAGAGTACTATGGTGTCAATAAAGCTAAATCTAACAATTGTAAGGGTAATAACTTGGAGGAGGATGTAAAGGAAGTGCTGACTATCCCAAATAATTAAAGCGTAGTATTTATACATTGCCAATAATTTCAGATTCGGATCGGATCGGGTTAAAATATACCAATCCGAATCTGATCCGAAATCCCAAACTTTTATAAACACAATTCGAAATCCAATCCAATCCAAAATTCGAAATTGAATGGATCGATTCGGATTATGAATATCTGATTCCTATTAGGTATAGTGTGAAACACTTTGTCCGTCCAACTTTTAAAATTCTGTATCCATTAAAAGCCGTTGTAAAATTGACATAAGAAAAGTGTTGTGTTTTTCACTACTACTGCAATTAAACGTGATGAGTGGATAACAATGGTATAAATTTTTATTGTCACATTAAGTAAAAAAATATCAAAACCACATTATTTATTTATACTCATGTCTATCTCTCTATGATATAACACGAATTTATTTTGGCAATATTTTCCTCCTAATGTTAAACTCTATGTCAATTAAACACCGTCATAAGAAATAACACAAGAAAAATATTTTGATTTTTTGTTAAATTGTGTTCTTTTTTGTCACATTAAGTAACGAACATTCGATCACATGATTCCATTATAGTTTTGAAATACTCATGTCTATCTCTTTATGGTATGACAAGAAATTATTTTGGCTTCATTTTCCTCCGCATCATAAACTCTACATCAATTAAATTATTAAATACCGTCATATGAAATGATACAAAAAACACAACTTGGTTCTTCCAGTAGTAAAATAGAACGAATGATTATTAACATTGAAATAAGTTTTTATCTTATATCAGATTAATAGCATATTTGGCCAAATACCGTAAGAAGTGCTTTTTTTTTTTTTGCCAAAAACACTTTTTTTTTCTAACTTGAGGTATTTGGCCAAGCTTATTTAGGAAAAAAAATATTTTTGGGAAGAAGCATAAGCAATTTCAGAGAAGCAGAAAATAGTAGCTTCTTTCCAAAAGCAGAAGCAGAAGCAGTTTTGATTTTTCTTCTTACCTAAAATACCCCTACCAAAATATTGTATATGCCAAAATAACTCTTAAACCTAATACTTAGGATATTAATTTATAAATATTTCTTCTTATTTTTAGGAAAACTTTCTAATATATAGTGACTTTAGGGGTGAATGCTTTTATATTTGTTGAAATATTTTTAATATATTTAACTTATATTAAAAGAATTAAGTACTTTTTAATTTTATTTTTATATTTCACTTATATAAAATATTTTTTTTAATTATTGCATGTAATAGCAAAATTTTGAGATTATTTATTTACTTATAATATTAATTATTAAGTAAATTTATTCATGTCCTTATTCATAATTTGACACTTAAAAGCACTTTCTAAGAAGCTTGGCCAAACACAAATTATTTCTCAAAAGTGCTTTTCAGATTCATTAGCCAAACACAAATTGCTTCTATCCAAAAGTATTTTTTTCAAAAACACATTTGAAAAAACACTTTTCAAAATAAGCTGATTTCTCCAACTTGGCCAAAGAGGCTATAAGTAGCAATTATTAAACCACAAATTTAGTTATTGCTTTAAAATACTCCTAACTATTTTTATGAAAATATGTTGAAAAATTATTTTGGCAACAATTTCCTTCCGATCTTAAAATCTACTGACTAAACACTGTATTTCATAAATAGAAACTGAACCCTTTCATCAAAAAATATACTGTATATATAGAAACTTATATTATATATATAGGTCAAAAATTATTTTTTATATGTGTATATTAAATTTTGAAAATACTTCTCGAAATTTCTAGTTTCGCCAATGCTTTCTAGCATTGAAATTAAGTTTTATGTAGTCGGATTAAGGAACATATACTAAATTATATGATTTAGTTATAATTTGAAACTTTTATCTGTCCCCAAATCTATTTTGACAACATTTCCCTCTCAATCTTAAACTATGAAGTCCATTAAACATCGTCATATAAAATGGCCCACTGAATTTTTCTTTTTTGTTCTTCCTCGTGCTGTAATGAACCGCAAGAAATTTATCTTTTCAGATATAGTATCAAGTTTTAAAACACATGATTTTGTCATAATTTTGAAATATCTATACCACTAGGCAAAATTAGGACTCGCCCGGTGCTCGCCCCCGAGAAGCATTCGTAAAATGCCCCTAGGCATAGTATCGGGCTTAATTTCGTGAGACTTACGCTTCAGCCACCGGAGCTTACGCGCCGGACACGCCCAACACCCATGGTACTATGCTTGCCTAATAGATTCTCTTTCAAATAGAAATCATATTAAATTAAGGGAGTATTTTAAGTAAAATATCAAATTATAATATTGAATTTCTTTCAAGATTTATTACTCCTTAAGAGATATATATAAGATTTCATATCGAATACATTACTTTTGATGTTTGAATTATAACGACGTTACAACTAATTTGCATATTATGATATATGTCATACTTTTCGTATTATTCATAATCGAATTATCATTTATAAATATTTTAAATAGATTATTTGTTATAATTTTGTGATTTCGATGCAATTTTTGTAATTATTTTTTATTTTGTACTATCTTAAAATTAGTAAAGTTTAAAGATCTGTAAGACTTACACCCCATGCCTCAGGGCTTACATCTCGCCTCGTCAGAGATAAAATACCTCGCCTCTCGCCGCGCATTTTAAAACATTGATCTCTACCACATGATTTAGTTAGATTTTTGAAATATTATCTCCCCATTGAAATGACAAGGATTCATTTTGACAACCAAGTAGTCGTAATCTTAAACTCTATGTCAATTATACACCATCATAAAATGACAGAGACTAATATTTTGTATTTTTCCCACTCGTGCTGCAATAAAACGTGAGGAGTGGTTAGCACTTAATTAAGTTTTCCTCTTTGCCAGATTAAGTTACAAATATTAACCACACAATGTAGTTACAGTTTTGAACTAGATTGCGAGAATTTATTATGACAACATCTCTTAATCTTTTTTTTAAAGGTGTTAGGTTGGCAATCTCATCCCATTTTATAAAAATCGTTACTTTTTTTTAATGAGCAGATAACTATCACACTAATAATTCTGACCATTTTTATCTCACATTTTTTTTAATTATAATTTTTATCTCAATTAATTACTATTACTAGTTAGTTTCTCAGTAGCATATTTAGAGAATATTCCTTTATTGCAATAAATTCATTTTTCCTAAAAATTTCTATTCTACAAACAGCAAAGCCTATTTTCTCCTTTTTCAGAAAATATAGTTAAACGACATCGTTGTAATTGGAGATACTACACTCAAAAGAATGCAATCGTTGGTCGTATCAACTGTTATTCCACGTGGGACTTATATATCTTGCCACGTGTCGAGCCGCCAAATAATTTCGAATTTTTTTCTTCTTTTTCATTTTTGCTTTATCTGTGTGTGAACTTGATATTTAAAAAAATAAAATAAAAATTAATTCATCAAGAGAGCGAAAGTGGGACCTACAGAGCCTTCTAAGTCCACCTGGGGACCCACTGAAGATCCTACTCTAGTATAAATAACACATGTTGTTTGAAAAACTAATATGTTCAATAAAACAAGCTCACTGTAGCAACTCCCTTGAGAAATTACTCACAGAATTCTGCAGTAGAAGAAGACTTCTTCTTCTATTTTCTTAGTTGCATAAACAAACAATCTCTTTTTTTCTTTTTTTTTTTGGTTTGTTTTTGAATAATTTTCTTCATTTCTTTGCTTTCATCGTTCATCCTTTTGCCATTTTTCAAATTCAAGAATCATTTTTTTTGGCTTTTAATAAAGCACCAAGAATTGGTTCTTTGAATCTGAATTTGAAACTGATTTCCTTTTTGGCTTCTGGGGTTGTGTTCTTGGCAATGAAAAGTGACAAAATGCAGTTGTTGGACAGAAAGGAAAAACATGGGATTCTGTTTTCAAGAACACTGACATTGTTCTTGATGACAGCATTTGTTTTATCTTGTTTTTCCTTTTCAGCTTCTGAAGAGGTGGTTTATGAGAAAATGGCTTTGTTGGAGTTGAAGAAATCACTTGGTGATCCCTCTGGCATTTTATCCAGCTGGAAAGCAGACAATTCTAGCTACTGTTGTTGGTATGGAGTGTCATGCAACTCAAATTCCAGGGTTTCAGAATTGAGAATAAGAGGTAATAATACTAATGCTGCTTCTTGTACTAGTAATCCTGAGGTAGCATTGCATAGTTTTGGCATAAGAAGAAACAGTTGCTTTCATATGAATGCTAAACTTGTTGGGAATTTGTCTTCTGTTATTGGATTCCTCAAAGATCTTAGGGTTCTATCCCTTCCATTCCATGATCTTACTGGTGAAATTCCAGTTCAGATATGGGAATTAGAGAATCTTGAAGTACTTGATGTAGAAGGGAATTTCATTCAGGGAAATTTTTCGAGCTATAATTTTGCTGGCTTGAAAAAACTAAGAGTTCTTAACCTGGGGTTTAACAGAATTGTAGGGGAGTTTCCAACTTCTCTAGCAAAATGTAGGTTTTTGAGTGTATTGAATTTTGCGGGAAACAGAATAAATGATGCCATTCCAGGGTTTATAGGTGGTTTCGAAAAGTTAAGGGTGCTTAATTTGTCGTTTAATCGATTAATTGGGCAAGTTCCGCGTAACATGGGGATTAAATGCAAGAATCTTGAACATTTAGATTTGTCATTTAATTTCCTACAAGGGGAGATTCCGCGTGTATTGGGGAAATGTAGTCACTTAAGGACACTTTTGTTGACTTCAAATGCATTTTCTGGTGCTATCCCTTCTGAGCTAGGTAGGCTTCAAAGGCTTGAAGTTCTGGATGTTTCGCGAAACAGTCTTTATGGTCCTATTCCACCTCAGCTTGGAAATTGCCTTAATTTGTCGATTCTCGTTCTCTCAAATCTCTTCAATCTTCATAGGGAGCTGGCATTTGATGATGTTTTAGGTGAGCTAAACTTCTTTGAGGGCTCCATTCCTTCAGATATTACTATGCTGCCAAAATTGGAAGTATTGTGGGCTCCAGGAGCAAATCTCAGAGGACAATTTCCCAATGATTGGGGTTATTGTGACAGCCTAAAGGTGGTGAATTTAGCTCATAACTTTTTCATGGGCAAAATTTCTGGTTCATTTCATGGATGCCATGGCCTGTTGTTTCTTAACATTAGCTCAAACAGGCTCTCTGGAAATCTGGATAAAAAGCTTCCTGTTCCTTGTATGACTCTTTTCGATATCAGTAAGAACCTCATGTCAGGCCTAATTCCCCAGTATAACACAAGTGTTTGTCCCCGTGATCCCTCATCTGGAAAGAAGCTTATCCAAACTTTCAATCCAGCTTTTGTGTACATGTCATTCTTAACATATAAAACCTTTTCAGAGAGCCCTTTGCCTTTCCCTACTACCGGTCTTCCAGTGATTCATAATTTTGGTGGAAACAGCTTCACCGGTGGAGTCCCTTTACTTCCAATGGTCCATGAAAGCTTAGGAAAGCGCATTGATTATGCGTTTCTTGCTGGTGGAAACAAGCTTACTGGATCATTGAATGGGAGCTTATTTGGAAACTGTGATGGATTAGGTGGAATGACGGTTAATGTAAGCAGCAATGAGATCTCTGGTCAAGTTTGTTCAGAATGCAGGTCTCTCAAATCTTTTGATGTGTCCGGAAACAATATCTCTGGGTCCTTTCCCAAGCACCTTGGACATTGTAATTCCCTCATTGTACTTGACTTGAGCTGGAACAAGTTGCACGGTCAAATTCCGGCTGATCTCTTTGACATGAGGAATCTCACTTTTCTATGCTTGGCTAATAACCAGCTAAGTGGCAGCATCCCTCCTTTCTTTTCTCAGATGCATTCTCTTGAAGTTTTGGACCTTTCATCAAACTCATTCTCTGGTGACATTCCTGAAGGTATCACGCGCCTGGTAAAGTTAACTGTTTTGTTGCTCAACAATAATACATTGACTGGAGAGATTCCCTCAGGTTTGGAAAATATGACATCTCTTCATGCATGCAACTTCTCATTCAATAATTTATCTGGAGTGTTGCCATCGGATGAGGTGATAAAGTTTTGTAGCTTTATTGGAAATCCTTTTCTTTCACCCAGGCCAAAACTTGCTGTTTTTTCAGCACCACCAATGGGTAAACAACCCGATGCTCCTCCACCAAGGCCTGAGTCTAAAAATGCTAAGAGAGGACTTTCTTCCATTGAATTTGCTGCTGTAGTATCTGCAAGTGTCATTGTTTCCGTTCTTGCTATCCTTGTTGCCTTCTGTATGCACATAGCAAAGCTGACAGCAAGTCCTAAAGTTGAGGCCTCTGAATCACCTGAAAGAAATGATGTTACAGTTTTCAATGACATAGGAGTACGTTTGACATATGATAACATCGTCCACGCTACCAGAAACTTTAGCTGGAGCAACTGCATTGGAAATGGTGGTTTTGGTTCCACATACAAAGCTGAAGTTTCCTCTGGTCTTATTGTGGCAGTAAAGAGGCTATTAGTCGAAAGATGTCAAGGAATTCGCCAGTTCGAGGCTGAGATTAATAGCCTTAAGAGCATAAGTCATCCTAATCTCATTACACTAATTGGCTATTTTGCAAGTGAGGCAGATATGTTCTTGATATATAATTATATCCCTGGAGGTAGTTTAGAGAAATTTATACGGGATAGAGCCAGTAGAGTGTTTGATTTTGAAGTGCTACACAAGATTGCTCTAGACATTTCCCTTGGAATTGCTTATCTACATGATCAATGTGTCCCGCGCATTGTCCACCGTGATGTCAAGCCAAGTAATATATTGTTGGACAATGAGATGAACGCTTATTTGTCGGATTTTGGGTTGTCAAGGATCATGGGACCAGAAACCTGTACAACCACAAATGTAGCAGGAACTTTCGGGTACGTAGCACCAGAATATGCTCTAACATGTCGCGTGTCAGACAAGGCCGATGTTTACAGCTATGGTGTCGTGCTGCTCGAGTTGCTCTCTGACAAGCGAGCTCTAGATCCTTCGTTCTCAGTGCACGAGAACGGATTCAACATTGTCTCATGGGCAAACATGTTACTGCGCGATAACAAGATACAGGACATATTCTACACCAGTTTATGGGAGGCAGGTCCGGAGGAGAAACTTGTGGACATGTTGCATTTGGCTCTAATGTGTACTACAGAATCCCTTTCTGCCAGGCCAAGAATGAGGCAGGTCGTCGGACAATTGAAGGAACTTGCACCTCTTGTGCCTTCTAGCTAAGCAGTGGAGAATCTGACTTCATCCATCAAATAATTAGTGAAATTAGTAACTTAAGACTATTTAGTTTTAATTTGCTTTATAGTTAGTTTAAACTACAGTTTGGCTCACAGGAAAGGTGTAGCAATTTTCCCCTGTAACTGTATATTATGATGGATGAATGATAATGCTATAGTTTACATACAATACCATGATCTGAAAATTAATATTTCTTCTATTTTTGAGTTTTTTTTTTCCTTTTCTTTAGCATGTTCTCCCTTGTAAAAACTTACCCGCACCGGGTGTTTACACCACGTCTAGTTAAGTTAACCATGAGAGATAAACAATAATTTATTAGGAGTTCTAAGTCTATTAGATGTTTTAAGTTTAATAAATAATAAAATTAGAAAGGTATAGATCAATCAGAATAACCAACGTTATCGTTTTCTAGTATTCTGGATCTTGTATTTTCGTACCGTTATTTCTCCAATAAAGATCAAAAGAGTAATTCTGAAAATTAGTATGAGAAGAAGGGAAAATAAGGGGTTACTTATCCAAAGGTGGAGAGTCGAGAAACAACTAAAAATTGTGAAAAATTATTACTCTATTTTACAAGGCTTCGGAAAAATCAGTACATTCAGAAAAATTGTTTGATTAATGCAATAGCATGCTTTCACCTTAATAAACATGTTTTCTTTGATGTATAAAGAAAGAAGGAGATTTGGGTGCCCTACTGATTGATACTTCATTTGCTTTCTGATGGCTCTGTTCATTTTTTTCTATGTTTTTAACGTTGATCTTAATGGAAATACCTAGAATATTAAGTAGTATTATTTTGATATTATTATTTAAGATTACGTGCAAAACAAATAGAAGTTAACTGTGATTAAAGATCATTAATTACAGTTTAATAAGAAGAAAAAGTGTTGCGGATAAGTTTTTACCTGTTCTCCCACCGCCCACAATTCTCATATTTAATTTCTTGAAATGTAGTAGTATTACTATAACAAGTATAACGTAACTTAAACTTTATAGTAAAATTGCAAAACTACTTTTGTCACATTAAACTAACGGAACTCTATTTAATATAACACTCCAGTAATAAAATTACATAAGTTTACCCACATAACAATAATGTCACCTTGATCACTAGATTCTTCTTCGTAGTTGGTGAATTTAGAATTATAGTGGATACAATTCAGTTAATTTAATATGATAAAAATAATTTTCTGACTTTATAGTTTATATATTACTCCTTTTATTCATTTTTACTTGGTACGTTTTGAATTTTTACGCATTTTAAGAAATAATAAATAAAGTGCATAATTTACCATGATAACCATATAAATTAATGCATATATTATTAGATTTGAGAAAATGATTTGAAATGAGTAATAAATACTATGGGTATAATAGAAAAATAATATTGTCTTCTCTTGACATATGTAAAGACAAGTAAAAATAGAAATCTACTTTTAGTATACATGCATGCCACGTGAAAGTGAACGAAGAGAGTATTATATAATAAAACCAGTTCAATTACTTTAATGCAATTGTTTGACACAAAAGATATTGACCTTTGATTAGATCAATTAAAGAAGATGAAGAGGTAAATCTCAGCTAAGTATAATAAAGTCTAGATCGAGAGATGCAAGGGATGAACAAGATGCATAAAGCTTCTTAATATCTCGAAACCTGAATGATTAAATGTCAATATGGTAACCTTGAATAGAGGAAGATATTGTAATGGATGTTCTTAGCCAAAGGTCCGTAAGATCCCCTCCCCCCCCCCCCTTACAGAATGTTTTCCCTCCTATTTATAGGAGAAAATATCCCTATCACCTAAAAAAGATACCATACAAAGAATATTCGAAAAGCATATTCCTATTGTTCCCTATCATGCTTACTTTACTACAAATGTCGTGCGTTTACTCACGCTGTTGGTCGTCATCCTTCGTGCCGACCAAAGGATGCCATATCGTAGGGACCTCGTTCATTGATACACTCAGTAGTGGTCGTGATAACCTATACAGTTAGTCCCTTCGCTTATCGAGGTCGCAGCCTGGTGCGTCCTTGATAAGCGGATTCCGCCCATACTTGTGAAGCAATTTGGTTCGCAAGCCATAACGGTTGAGTTGATGATGGAAGGGTGATGCACTACACGATATCTTGGTGGTATGTTCTATGATTCCATTTTCACGTGTGTCATTATTGCGCGTCTTCCCGAGGTAGAGACTGATTGGCATGTCACTTCGATTTGGCTACCTTGGGAAGCTTTTCGCTTCGATTCTAGTGCCACCCAATCCTATAAATTGGGGAAATGTTTGTTTTTTTAAAAGTTCTTGGCCACATCTCTTATGATCACTCCCTCTTGTATTTTCAGCTCTGCTTCTGTGATTCTCTTCATTTCTTCTTTCCCGTTCACTGTCTTGATCTTTTCAATTTCATCAATACTTCTCTCGCCATAGACATGCCTAAAACACACCGACCTCGTGAGGTGATCTCTGACGCCACAATACTTTTTGCGGTGCTTCTTATTGAAGGCGAATACATGATAAATGGGGAAGAAGATAGTTTGCCCACCGTAGACGAGTTGTTATAGAGACATCCCATGTCTTGAAGTGATTTTCCTAAGGACCCAGCTCCTACCCCAACTCCAGTAGTATCCGAAACTGGGCAGGCCCACATAGATGTCCTACATACCAAATATGACATTCCTCGCTATGTAGAGATGGTTTCGATGGGGAGGGACCTCGTGGAGGTCCATAGGTCGAGGTACTGCGCTTTTTATGAATACTCTTCGTAATCGGTCATTCCTTCCCCCTTCTTCTGCCAGCAGAAGAATTTTTTCTATTTTATCAAGTTTTCCTAGTGCATCTTTCTCTGTACACCTATGAAATATTTTTGATGTGGACAAAGTACGCGGAGTTGGCGGGATGCGAGGTTGACATCCACTACCTTCTTCACTTGTTTTCCCCTAGCTTTCATAGGGGTATCATGGTACATTTGAGGCGCCGTGGAACCAAAGGGTTGGTGGTCGGAACTGACGATCGGGCAAGCCATAAGTTTTGGCACAATTACTTCTTCGTCAGGACTGAACATATTGTTTCTAACCCTACTGGATTCCTGGAGAGATGGAATAATCATTGTAAGTTTCGTAACTTATTAGATTTTTGAAATTAGTTCTTCTTGTTCAACTCAATATTTACTCACTTCTTTCCTTTGCATCTATGGGGCGTGCACCCTGCCCCATTTCTAATATAAGGGATTGGGTAGCCTGTTTGTTGTACCATGCGGTAGAGACTCGATACTGGCCATCATTCGTGAAGCATTTTGGGCTAAAGGTCTCATATGGTAATTGTCTTCTTCTATGCCGCCCTTTGGCTACATGCCCTTATCTATTGACGCATCTTCCTTGTGATAATAGACCGTGGAGCCTCTAGACGGAGGGCTCCAGTTCCCGTATTTTGCCAGGTCATCACCTCAGCAGGAATGCAATTTATGCTGGAAGAGTCCGTTCGGGAAGGTCATGCTTAGCCAGAATAGGCGAGAGACTCCTATCGAAACATGGTTGTGAGGGAAGAAATATCTTCTTTGCCGGTCTACCACCTTGTGGATGAGTCCTCTAATAAGGACAAACCTTAGTTGAGAAAAATGAGGAGGGTAGAACTTGGGAAAGATGTGGCCATTGATATTGGCAAGAGAATGGCGGATGCATAGGAGGTGATACTCGTTCCCGTGTTCATGGTATATGCCATTTTAGCGGGGAGTTCTCCCCGAACGAAGGATTACACCAAGGGGGAGGATCGACGCATTTCTTTGAGGGTGGTGCGTCATCTATTGTTGGAGAGGGTGTACGTACTAAGGACGCTGGCTCAGGTTCGGACATCAAGCCAGAGGATGTTCGTGAATTTTTGGAGTGCTGTACTCATGTGGAGGTTAGGACGGAGGTTCTGATCGACACATAGTCGTCCCTGGGGATTATGATCTATTAGCGAAATTTGATCAGGTGGCATCCACTCTTGCCCCGTTGCGTGTTGTTCCTAAGAATGAGGCACTTAGATCGATGAGTGATGCAGAGTTGTCATTGAGCATTTTCGGCATGGTTCTACGAGTAGATGTTTTTCTCTTCCTTCCGTCATTGGATCTATCTGACATTTCTAGCTCATCCATTTGTTCTAAGTTTCTTTTTCATACTAAAATCTTATTATGGAGATTGAGATGGAGCGTCGGGAAAGGAAGAGGACGACCCTCTACAGGAAGATATTCTCTAAATACCAAGAATATCATACCAAGCATCGTGTGATGGCTGATATATTTACTCAGGATCGCAACCTCCAGCCACTCCTCGATAGGCTCAAGCAGCGGGAGGACCAATTGGCACGGAAGGTCGAAGAACTGAAAGAGCGATATGAGGACCTCATGAAGGTTATTGTGCATTGTAGTGAGCTTGAGGAGACCCTAAAGGTCAAGGAAGATGAGCTCGGTTTGCATAAGGGAGTGATGGCCTAAAATGCCGGTCTCCAAGCAAAGATGGCCACTTTTATTTCTGATCTAGGCATAAAGTCAACATAGGTCACCGAGCTTAAGAGTGAGCTGAGCACAAGTACTGACAGGTTAGCCCACGCCGAGAGAGATAGGGAAACTGCCGTCTATGAGGCAACGGCTTTAGAAGACGCCCTCTATGTTTGTAAACTAGAGCGGGGCCAGGAGATGGAGGTGTTTACGTTTAAGATAGCGGGTCTGGAAGGGAATATTCAAGGATTTGTGGCGTAATATTTTGCATTGAATGAGCAAGTGGCTATACTGAAAGAGGGGGATAAGCAATGATAGTCGCAGTGCTCTACATCTCACAGCTGATCCTATAGTGCCTCAACAAATGTACGAATTGTGGGTTTATGCTGAGCCCAACACGATGTGTATAAGGCTCTTCATGGTAGCGGGAGGGCATCCGAATTAGAATTACATGATGTGCGTGCCAAGGCCCGTGCAGCTCGTGAGGCATGCAGGTATGATCCCCTATCGCCTGACGGGGATGATATTAATTTGGATGATGTGAACAAACTTGCCTCCGAATCTTGATACGAGGATGTGTATCCCTTAGGAAATGATGTGTAGTATTTTGGTTTGTATTTATTTTTTCT
The DNA here is from genome assembly GCA_032618575.1 of Nicotiana noctiflora. Classification (NCBI taxonomy): domain Eukaryota; kingdom Viridiplantae; phylum Streptophyta; class Magnoliopsida; order Solanales; family Solanaceae; genus Nicotiana; species Nicotiana noctiflora. Next base: position 6,889 of record JASVEL010009047.1, on the reverse strand, counting down.
TCTCCATTTTGTAGGGGCATCTTTGAGCCCATATGTAGAGACAAGTGCTTGAAATATATTTGCTGTAATGAAAGGCGTCTAGGTTGTATACCTCTGAGTTATAACCTCCCCCCCACCTTTTTTGTTCGGCGATGATCTTTGCTGCAGTCATGCTATTCTGACCCTTTGTCAGGATATTAAATCTGTTGTGCTTCGAGTGGAGTAAAAATCCTTTCTTCGATGGTGTCCGTAGCTATTGGGATGCAACTTTTGAGCTGGTGCCGAACTAATACCATCGTAGTTCGAACGATGTCGAACTCATGTTTTTGGCGATGGCCTTAGCCATTGTGATGTTACTTTAGAGCTGGTACAGAAGTAGTATCCCGTCATGGTTTGAACGATGTCGAACTCATACTTTTGGCGTTGGCCTTAGCCATTGGGATGTTACTTTCGAGCAGGTGCTGAAGTAGTATACTGTCGTGGTTTGAACGATGTCGAAGTCATGTTTTTGGCGATGGACTTAGCCATTGGGATGTTACTTTCGAGCTGGTGCCGAAGTAGTATCTCGTCATGGTTTGAACAATGTCGAACTCATGTTTTTTGTGATGGCCTTAGCCATTGGGATGCTACTTTCGAGCTGGTGCCGAAATAGTATCTCGGCGTAGTTCGAACGATGTTGAACTCATGTTTTTGGCGGTGGCCTTATCCATTGGGATGTTACTTTTGAGCTGATGCCGAAGTAGTATCCCATCATGAGTATGGCGTTCTATTATATATGTTGGAGTGTTGCATGCGCCAATCTTATTCATGCATTGAAGGCGTGTGTTGATTTTGCATACATAATGGAGTGATTATATTCCTGTCGGAAATATATATTGACTTTATGCGTTAAATGGTGATATATGTCGATTTTGTACGTATAATGGAGATTCTTTATATCTATAACAGTGATGATACATATCGATGTCATACATACAATGTATATTCTTTATATCTATTTTCTACATTGCTCAGCCTGGAGATGGCATCAGTAGGCGGGGCAATGAACAATACTTCTGACCTCGAGATGTCCATCTCATCGCCTTATTAAAAATCTCCCCGAAAAAACCCAATTGGGACAAAACTCGGGTGAGGGAAAAAGTACGAATTGGGTGGTTTCCCTTTTTAGAAGTGGATGTACTTGAGGTGGGCGACATTCCAGTTATTTTGTAGTGGTTTTCCTTCCATTGTTTCTAATTGGAATGCTTCTTTGCTATCTGCTGTGAATTTATATGGCCCATCCCAGTTTGTTCCCAATTTTCCTTCGTTCGGGTCCTTTGTTACTTGCGTTTTGGCTTTTAGCACGTAGTCCCCGACTCTAAGTGGTTGTACTTTGGCCTTCTTGTTATAGTACCTTTCTGCTTATTATTTTTGGGCCACCATTCTTATGTGTGGCATATCCCTTTGTTCTTGGACCTCATCCAAGTCTTGTAATCTGCTTTTGTTATTGCTTGATCCAATCTCATTAGAGTATCTTAGGCTGGGTTCCCCGGCCTCAACAGGTATTACTACATCAGTGTCGTAGACAAGTGAATACGGCGTTTCACCCGTACTGGTTTTTGGCATTGTGCGGTAAGCCCATACTACCTTCGATTGCAGTTCCGGCCATAGCCCTTTGGAGGATTCCGCTTGACCGTTGCCGACATGATGATATGGCATGGAGAGTATCCGCTTGATATGACATTTTTTGATGAACTCAATCTTTTGTTTCCCGACAAACTAGGTTCGTTGTAGCAACTTATTTTTTTGGGGATGCCAAATCGGCATATGATGTTTTTCCACATGAACGCAATGACTTCTTGTTCGCGTAATTGAGTAACCACACCTACTTCCACCCATTTGGAAAAGTAGTTAGTTAAAACCAAAAGGAAGTGTATCTTACCTTGCCCTTATGGGAGGGGCCCGACGATGTCCATTCCTCATTTTACAAACGGAATGTAGAGGTGACGGAGTGCAGAAGTTCCACCACCTGGTGTATCATAGGGGCGTATTTTTGGCATTGCTCACATTTCTTGACGTACTTCACGGTCTCTTTTGTCATAGTGGGCCAGTAGTATCCTGTATGAATAAGGTACCTAACGAGGGCCTGATTTCCTGTATGGGCACCACAGTGGCCTTCGTATACTTCTTCGAGCACACGAACAGGCTGCTGAACATCCTTTTGTAAGGTCGTGGTTTATGAGACTGTATCTGGCCACTAGTATTTGGAGCTTTTTTGGCTTCTTTTTTATCTTGTGGAAGCGTTCCATCTTGTAGATATGATATGATGCGATTATGCCAATCCCAAGTTAAATTTATGGAATATACCTCGACTTGGTCTATTGAAGAGTGGAGGAGGGTGACCACGTTCTCCTTGGTGATTTTTTTAATTGCTGCTACCAGCTTGGCGAGACCGTCCACTTTGATGTTTTGTGCTCGGGGTATTTGGTCGAGTCAGCATTCATCGAATTCTGGCAGTAGCTTGTGGATTTTGGTCTAGTATTTCTGCAACCTTTGCTCCTTAATCTGGAAAGTCCCAGTAACTTGATTTACAACAAATTGAGAGTCGCAGCGGAGGATGACTCGCTGAGCACTATACTTGAGAAGCGATTTCGGTACTGCAATTATGGCCTCATACTCGACCACATTGTTAGTCATTTTATTGCATCATATAGATTAGTGAAGTACTTAGCCCGTCGGGACTTTAAGTACGAGTCTCAGATCTGATCCCGATGCGCTGGATGCACCATCGATGTAGAGGACACAAATGTCGGGTCGTTCAAATTAAGTGCGAAGCGCTTCTTGCTAGACTTCGGGTAGTATCTCTGTGCAGAAATCGATGACGAAATTGGCCAGCACTTGCGACTTTGTTGTGGTTCACAGTTGATGTGTTATATCATGTTCGCTCAGTTCTGTGGACCATTTGTCCAATCTTAATTCCGGTTGGTGTAGGATAGTCCCGAGAGAAAAGGTTGTCATCACCTTTGTGGGGTGGCACTAGAAATATGGTCTAAGATTTTGTGAAGTTATGACTAATGCTAGAGCCTATTTTTCAATGTGGGGGTGTCGTGTTTCGGCGTCAATTAAGGTTTTGTTGATATAGTATTTTGGAGATTGCGTACCTTTGTTTTCTCGGACTAGAATTGCACATATCGCGACTTTGGATACAACCAGGTAGACCATGAGGCATTCTCCTGGATTTGCGTTGGCGAGTAAGGGTGGTGAAGATAAGTATGCTTTTAGTTTTCCTAAGGTGTCGACGCATTCCTAATTCCACTGAAGTTGATTGTCTTTCCTTAACACATTAAAGAATTTATGCCATCTATCCGATGACCGTGTGATGAACCTCAATAAGGCAGCTATTCATCCCGTCAATTTTTGAAACTATTTTTGTTGGTCAATGTTTCAGGTGTTCCTTCGATGGGCTTAATCTGTTCTGGGTTGACCTTAATGCATTTTTGTGATACCAGAAAACCGAGGAACTTTCCCAAAGGCACATTTTTTGGGGTTCAATTTCATGTCGTATCGTCTAAATATGTCAAAGGCTTTCTTTAGATGATCGATATGATCTTATTTCCTTTTTGACTTATCGAGCATGTCGTCGATGTAGACTTCTAATTTTTGCCTAGTTGGTTTTTGAACATTTTGGTGACCGGTCTCTGATACGTTGCCCCTGTATTTTTTAGTCCAAATGACATAACCTTATAGCACTACGTTCCTTGGTGAGTGATGAAAGTGGTTTTCTCATTGTCTTCTTCTTCCATAAGGATCTGGTTGTAACTTGAGTAGGCATCCAAGAAGCTTAGAAACTCGTGTTGTGGTAATGGAAAAGAATCATATGCTTTGTTCAGGTCTGTGAAATCTACACACATCCGCCACTTTTTGTTTTTTCTTTTTCACCATGACCACATTGGCGACCCATTGAGGGTATTTTGACTCTCGAACAAAGCCGTTTGTGAGTATCTTATCTACTTCTTCGCTGATGGCTTTGTTGATCGTGTCATTGAACTTCCTTCTTATTTTTCGTACTGGCAGGGGGCTGACATTTAGCTTATGTGTGGCGATATTTTTTGGGATACCTGGCATATCTTCATGGGAGAAGGCAACAGATTGGCATGGTCAGTCAAGAACTTATGAAACTTACCTGGTTCCGAGATATTCTGCCCGATAAAAGCCTTTCTTGTGTTGTTGTTGCCGTCTAGTAGGACGAGATCAAGATTTTCTATCGTTGACTCGGATACTTCCACGATGTCAGCTCCTTGATAACATTTATCTTTAAGTCAAGTTTGGCTCCCGAAATTGCTAATAGCTATGCTTCCGTATTTGCTCCTTTGAGTTGTTGGGTATGTGACATAATCTTGGGCGATGCGATATCATTCTTGTACGGTACATTACTCGCCCCGAATGCTGAATATTCCCTATGAGGTAGGCAATTTGATCACTTTATAGAGACTAGAATGGACTACTCGCATGGCATATATCAATGGGTGTCCTATGATGGCTCTGTAAGCTATTTTCTGGTTCATGACGTGAAACTTCGTTTCCAGGGTGAATCCTCCGGCTAGGACGGGTTGCACTATCTCTCTAGAAGTCTGTTCAACTACATTATTAAAACCTGTTAGCGTTATGCAGTGCGATATTATTTTGTCTTCGAGTCTCATCTGCACGAGGACTCGAGGATGGATATTACATGCGTTGCTCCTGTCATCTATCATTATTGTTCTTACGGCAGTATCTATAATACATAAAGTGATAACAAGAGCATCATAGTGAAGGAAAGACAAACCATCGCCATCTGACTTGTCGAAGATGGTACTGTCTTCAAAGTCCTCATACCGTTCATGGGTGACTGATTGGTTGAGTTTATGTATGGTGGTAAACTTGACATTATTTGTTGCTTCACTATCGGCCCCCGCCGATGATCATCTGTATAGTGCGAGTGGGAGAAGGTGATTTTGGGGGTCCCTAGGGTTGTTCGCATCCGTGGGCAAAGTTAGCCCGTCCTCAATCACTTAGAAACTTTTTCAGGTGTCCCTGGTTCCTACTACTTCATGTCACAGTCCTATGCACTCTTCGATTTTGTGACCCCTTTCTTGGTTAAATTCGCAAAAAGCGCTCGATTTTTTAGTGTTGGGGTCTGACCTTATCTTTTGCGATCATTGCACCTTCGGACCGAGTTTCTATAGGGCGTACACTATTTCTGAAGGAGAAACATAAAAATTATGAGCGGATAGGAGAGCAGGCATACCTTTCTCATGTCAATATGGTGATTTATGTCGAGGAGGACCATCTGTGTGCCGCGATAGAGATGGGGCAAACATCCTGACGGAGGGCTGATGCCTTTCTTGACCAAGGCGGGGCCCCAACTGATCCCTTTGAATGTCGTTGAGACAATCTTTCATTGCTTCAGTTTGAAGTGACGTCAACCGTTGAGGTCATCCTCATTGGCTTGTACCTCGATGCAGTAGGAATTATGGATTTCTTTCCATATAGTTGGAGGGTATTTCATGAGCTTGTTCAACAATTTTGTGGTCGCTCTTGGCCCGTTTCTGTTTAATCCATTCTGGAAGGCTACTACTGCCATTTTTCTAACACCTTCGGCAAGGTCATTCTCACCCTGTTGAACCGAGCTAAGAAGTCCATGAGTCCTTTATCGTGCATGTGTCTGATGGAAAATATATCATTTACCCTAGCTTTAGCCTTTTTGGCTCGTGCATGGGCAGTGATGAATTTGTCTGCCATTTTATTGAACAATTCTATCGAGCGTGTCGATAGTTGGAAGTACCATGTCAAGGCTCCCCCTATTAGGGTTTCACCAAACTTTTTCAATAGCACCGATAGTACCTGCTCTTTTGAAAGATCGTTACCTTTTAGGCTGTAACATAGTGGATGATATGGTCTTCTAAATCGGCGGTGCCATCATATATCTTAGAGTAGGGCGGCATTTTGAAGGTCTTTGTAATGGCCTAGGGGGCCGCTTCCTCACTATATGGTTGCTCGATGAACCGACCAATGTCGCGTTTCTGCAACACCTTTGTAGCGCCTGGTAATTTGTCAACCCTCTCTTAGTGTTCCTTCATTTGGTCACAGAGTTCCTTATTCTCATTTTCCATCTCCTCCATTTTCATTAAAATAGCTACAAGTGTATTATTGCATGCGTCATTAACAACATACGTGTTAACTGTACGGAAGGTGTCTTGCTCATCAACATTTATTGTGACAACTGCATGTGCAACATTCCTGCTATGACTTTGGGCGGGTTTATTAAGTATGGTGTTTAGAGTACTAGTTAGCCGTTCTTCCACCGCTCTTCTTACTGCCGGTAGTTCCTCTCTCATTGCAGGTGTGGATGCTTCCCTCTTCCGCGAAGCAGTCACGCTTTCATGAGGGGGAGGTGAAGTGTCTCCCCTGGGTGTGGTGTTTCATTTTGTCATCCTCTCTGATATCTTCGTTGATGGTGATCAGGAGGTTAGTTGTGACGTCTACTATTGCTTTTTATCTTGCATCTCCTTTCCCTGCCATTGTTGGTTTGTACCAAGCTAGGAAGAGGTGATTATCTTATTCAGGAGTCTAGATGAAACAAAAACCTTAGCTAAAAAAATCCCCACAGGTAGCGCCAAATTGTTTAACCCAAAAGATATTGAACTTTTGATTAAATCAATTAAAGAAGATGAAGAGGTAAATCCCAGCTAAGTATAATAAACTCTAGATCGAGAGATGCAAGGGATGAACAAGATGAATAAAGCTTCTTAATATCTCAAACCTGAATGATTAAATGTCAATATGGTAACCTTGAATGGAGAAAAATATTGTAATGGATGTTTTTAGCCAAAGATCCATATAATTCCCCCCCCCCCCCTTTATAGAATATTTTCCCCTCCTATTTATTGGA
>JASVEL010009046.1:0-51175 GCA_032618575.1 Nicotiana noctiflora | reverse complement strand
AAATTTTTTATTTTGTTATAAACAAGTTGGGTGATGATATTCTTGTTTAAAATAAGCCGAATGTCCCTTAAAAGGGCGCCGGAAGGCAGTTTTGCAAGAATAGCCACCTTGAGTTATTTTAAATAATTTGCGACCACAACCTTGAAATACTGCTCGCGGAACTGTCGAAAGGCCGTATTAGAAAAATTAAGTTTGATTCATCACTCAACCTTTCAAATAATAGCCACTTTATCAAATAAACCATTACATGGTCGGTCTTTACTGAAACAACCACATTTGCCATTAAAAACTTCTCAGTCTTGTGATGGCTTGTGGCAATGCTGAATGATGCCCCATGGGCCCCAAGATGAGAAATTTTGATTTAATCATCAAATTTTTAGTTTCTTAAATAAAATTTTGCAAAAATAGCCACTTTGTTAAATAAGCCATTACTGGCCAAGTTTGTAAAAATAGTCACAATTGACATTAAAAACTTCTCAATCTTGTGTTGGCTTTTGGCCATAGCGAAGGATGCCCCATGAGCCCCAGGATGAGAAAATTTTCGAGTTTTTTTTCTTAAATAAAATTTTGCAAAAATAGCCACTTTGCCAAAATAAGCCATAAGATGGCCAGTCTTGTAGAAATAGTCATAATTGACACTAAGAATATTCTTAGTCTTATAGAAATACCTGGCACAAGATGTGAAAGTTTTCATCAAAATTTGTAGTTGGAGTCGGCTTCTATAATTTTTCTTCAAAGAAAATAAATTTAAAAATCAAATAAATATCTCTTTATTTTTGTATTAATTTGCAAGAACTACGCTCGGTCTAATTCATGTGGGGTCATGATACGTAGGCAATCCACATAGGATTCAACCATATCCATAATCAAAATAAAAATAAAAAGAGAAGAATAAAAAGCCAATAAAGGCAAAAGAAAAGAACATAGTGGAAAACCAAGAAAGAAAAGAAAAATAAAAGAATAATAATAAATATAAATAATGCCTTAACGCTAACGTGGTGGCTTAGTTTTGTTAATCCAAAAGGTTGAGGTGGTTGGTTGTGGTAAACAGGAAAACAAGATTCAAGGAAAATGATAACTGACATTGTAGCTGTTACGAGCGCTCAAGAGACTCAGGATGAGAGAGTTTAACAAGGGACTTCTGTGGTTGTGGAAAATAGAACACTGAAACAACAAATGACCAAAATGCGTCAAGTATGGGCTAATGGCCAGGGACAGACGTCTCATGAGTCAATATTTGTTATACAACAAGAACAGTACCACTCTCCCGAGTACCACTCATACTCATTTGATCTTCCTACAAATATCGAGAAGCCTACCCGAAAGAAGGTACATGAAGAAATGGCCCAAAGAGTGATAAGATTAGAACAACAGCTGAAAAACACGCAAGCAATGGCAGGTCAAAAGAGTGTTGCCTTCAGAGATCTATGTATGTTCCCCAATGTCCATTTGCCGCCTAGTTTCAAGGTTCCCATATTTGAAAAGTACGATGGACATTGATAATAAGTGAATTTGACTATAATTATGCCCCAAATAATCATACTTTGTTGTTGAATTAATGTTGTTTATGATGACAAAATGCTTAGATTAGTGTTTATTGGTGTGCTATAGGTACATATGAAACATTGGATGCTAAAAAGAGCTATTTTGGAGTAACATGTTGATGAAAAGGTCAAGTGAAGAGTTGACGTGAAGTGCGCTTGAAGAATTGAAGAATAATCATAGTACTGTTCATACGCGGTTCACTCGCGGCCGCAGATGAACCACGAGAAATCAAGCTCTCTGAACTTTTCGGAAGAATCAGAGGACTACTCTGTTCGCGGTTCGCCCACGGCCGCAGACGAAATGCGGAAGGCACCGCAGAATGTTTTCCTAGTTGTGTACAAATTCAGTTTTTTAGCCCTAAAACCTCTATATAAACCCCTAGTTTGCCAATAGAGGCATGTTGTCTATTTTTCACTACTTTTGCAAGACAATTAGTAAGAGAGAACTCTCTCAACTCATTCCATTATTTTATATCAAGTATTTATTTATGAATTCAATTATTATTCTTATTTCTTTGAGCATGAGTAGCTAAATCCTTTTCTAAGGTTTTGATGGAACCTATTGAGTGATGAACTTATCGTTTATGTGATTACAAATTGTTAGCTAGATTTCTATTTGTTCAACTTCATTCTTGTTGTAGTTAGTTGGTAGGATCCCCAATTATTTGTGCCTATTTAGTGTGCATAACTTGTAAAAGAGTGCATATTTAGGTTTATTGTTGAACAACACCATACCTAGGTTATTGGAGGAATCTATAACTTTAAGCGTAAAGACGGGGTTAGGAATAACGAAGTCTTGGGTGCAATCTTAAGTGAACTATTCAAATTAAAGCTAGCTAGGGTAGCTCGGGAGAGTGCACTAGTAAATTATTGCAATTGCTCGGGAGAGGGTTACGATACAAATAGCGTTCATGATTGAAAGAATATATTAACAATTTGTATGAGCATAACGATAAGGGATTCCATCAATAGGGGAAATCAATACCTTAGTCTTTCTCCATATTATTTTACCCAATATTCAATTCTTTCTTTTAAGCCTTTTTAATTCTTACAAAGGTAGTAGTTAGTTCGAAATCCATATAATCACATACTTGAAATTTTGGGAACTTGATTCGGAAGTATTCTTGGGTTGTGAAAGTTGTAATTGGTAGGTTAATTCCCTGTGGGATCGATCTTGGACTTATTAGGCCAGGCTATATTGACTACGACCGTTGCTTGGACGTGAATCAATTTTGGCGTCGTTACTGGGGAATTAACGGAATTATCAATTGCCATTGACAGAACTTCAAGATCTTGTGTAGTCAGGTTAATTCTACATATTACATTGAATATCTTGACGGTTGTTGATTTGGGTACTCAGGTGCATGTCTAGAAAATCTGCAAGGACTGGAGAACTAATTGAAGGACTCTCAGACCTCGGGCAAACTTTCCGGGCACGTAACAAGGCTATCAAACAAATTCAACAATCTCAACAACCAATCAAACTAGACTTCGACATGGGTGACATAAACAAACCAAACCAGCAAGCTGGGTTAAATGTGCAAGAGGCGCAGGAGGCACAGGAAGGTGCATTGTGTGACTGGGCACAACCCACAGCGGATAATCTGGCAACTGCCATCGTTGTGCCAGCAATTCAAGCTAAGTATTTCCAGATTACTAACACATGCTACACTTGTTGCAAAACAAGGGATTATTCTCTAGGTCTCAGGTTGAAGATCCACAACAACACCTGAAGAACTTTCTCTCGATATGCAAGACACAAAGGCAACCGAATGTGACTCCGGAAGCTATCAGACTATTGCTCTTTCCGTTCTCAGTTACAGGGGCTACACAGGTATGGCTAAACTCACTCACCATAGACTCTATTTCAACTTGGGATGAGTTAGTCAAGCAATTACACAACAAGTTTCATCCACCTAACAAGACAGCTCAACAAATTGATGAGATTGTGAGCTTCAATGGAGACATTACATGAAACTTGGGGCAGATTCAAGGGTATGCTTGTTATGTGCCCTCACCATGGGATTCCTGAGCAGATGTTGAGTCAAAGGTTCTACCCGGGGCTTTCAGATAGTATGAAGAATATTGTAGATGCTTCAGCAGGTGGGGCTTTTCCGAGCAAGACTTGGAGAGAGGGCCAAAATTTGCTAGACAAGATGGCTTAAAATTCCGGGTGGACGACCAGGAAAGCTCCTATCACTCAAGTGGTACACTCTATACCTCTGAATCCATCCAACACTCTAGAGGAGAACGTGGCAACTTTATTAACACAAATGAGCATACTAACAAAGAAGGTGGAAGAATCAGGGGTTAAGCAGCAGGTTTATATTGTAGACACTACCAATGGTGGTTTATGCACATCTTGCATTAGCCAACCCATAGGTAATCCATGGGCTGCAGACCAAGAACATCATCATCAGCATGAAGACATGAATTATGTGGCTAACTATGGAGGGCAGCGACAAGGTAATCCGAGTTGGGGGCAGTAGGCTCCACAACAGTATAGGCCTCCCTAGCCACAATATAATGCAGCAGGTATAAGGCAACCACACAACATGGCTCCATATCCTAGACCTCAAAATTTGAGCAATCAGCAGCAGGGATATCATCCACCTCTACCACAACATGAGAGTGGACATGACGATGGGTTCGCAAGGTTGGAAGCTTTGATGCAGTAGGTAATTAGGTCAAATGCTAAAACCAATGAAAGAATAGATGCACATGACACAGCAATCAAAAATATGGAAGTACAGATGGGCCAGATTGATATGTCACTTAATAATCGTCCTCAAGGGACATTTCCTGCAAACACACAAACAAACCCAAAAGACCAAGTCACAAAGCAGCTAATGGCAGTGACTCTGAGAAGTGGTAGAAATCTTGATGCTGAGAATGAAAGAGAGAAAGGTGACACACATGCTGAGACACTCACTCCAGTGCCCATTGAACTGGAAATAAAGAGGCGCAACAAGGAACGGAGAAAGTAGCTGAACATGTAGAGCAGCAGGTTGAAGAGAAAGTGATAGAGAAAGAACAGTCCCAAGTCATCGGGAAAAAGAGGCCTCCACAACCATTCCCCCAAAGGTAGGCCAATCACCAGAAAGAAGAGCAATACAAAAAGTTCATTGATATGCTCAAGCAAATCCAGGTAAATATTCCTTTAATTGAAGCTTTTAAAGAAATGCCTGGGTATGCTAAGATGATGAAAGACTTGATGTCGTGGAAATTTGATTTCCAATACTTGGCCACCGTGACTCTTACTCAGACTTATAGTGCAGTGGTCTCTAGACCCACTGCTGAGAAGCTATCTGATCCAGGTAGCTTCACTATTCCATGCACTATAATAAACTATGCCTTTGCAAAGGCATTGTGTGATTTGGGGGCAAACATTAATCTTATGCCCTTGGTGATTTATAAGAGGCTAGGCATTGGGAGAGCCAGGCCTACCTCCATGTTTTTACAGTTTGCTGACAAGACGGTTAAGCATCCATTTGGTATATAAGATGATGTGCTTATCCAGGTGGGGAAGTTCGTGTTTCCCGCCGATTTTGTGATTCTTCACTGCAAGGTAGACGAGGAAATTCCTATAATCTTAGGAAGGCCATTCCTACCCACCAGGAGAGCTTTGATTGATTGTGAGACTGGGGAACTCAAGATGAGGTTGAATGATAAGGAGATCATATTCAATGTGCAAAAATCCATGAGACGCCCTAGTGAGTTCTTGAATTGCTCTTTTATTGATTCGGTTGATGTGATAGTGGAGACAGACGATGTAGAATTGACCACTAAAGATCCACTTCAGGCATGCCTAAGAGGTAAATGGTGAAAGTCTGGCAGAGTGGGTACTATCTCTGGAAGGAAAAAGGTTTTGGGAGAGAGAGCTAGAATTCGAGCCTCTACATCTAGAGAAAAGAGAGACCCCTCCTGCAAAGCCATCCATAGAAGAGCCACCAAAGCTGGAGCTTAAGCCACTACCAGCTCATCTAAGATATGAATTTTTAGGCCCTAACTCCACTTTACCTGTTATTATCTTATCTGGTTTGTTAGATGTTCAGGATCAAAGACTTATACATGCACTCAAGGAATGTAAAACTCCCATTGGTTGGACCATGGCAGACACAAAAGGGATCAGCCCCACATACTGCATGCACAAGATTTTCCGGGAAGAGGGGCAGAAACCTTCCAGGAAACGCAAAAGAAGGCTGAACCTGAATATGAATGATATGGTGAAAACGAAAGTGATAAAGTGGCTAGACACGGGGTAGGTACCAAGTAAGTTTTCTCACCCTTCTATGCTATACATGTATTATTATGCCATGAGGACATGGCATGATTTTAAGTGTGGGGTGGGAAGCTTATCTTGTATTGTATATTGTATATAGTAGATGTAGTTGTAAATATAAATAGCTGGCTTGGCCCGATGATAGACACTTGGCGACGGGTTTCTTAAGGGTCCAAGTCGGAATAAAAACACAAAAAAAAAAGAGAAAATTTATATCCAAAAATATGAGTAGAGGACTATTCTTGATGACGGACTATTTAGGACAAGTACTCTTGATGGAAACAGTCCACATAAGAATTTTCTTTCGTTTATTTTCTTTTTTTAGGTAGTGTATCACCTCCCCCTTGGATTTTCTTTTGACCACGGTTCTTTTCCAAGGGTTTTTATTGAACCGGGTTAGGTAGATTTTTCTTTTTTTAGGATTAGAGGACAAAGGGTAGACATGTAACCCCAAGTACGCACATTAGCAAAGCTTAATTTAACTTGAGAATGTATTATCTAAGCTTGACTGTAGATTCTAAATATGCCTTAAATTTGCACAATAATGCTTGCTTGAACGTCGATAGTACTTTGTAGATGAATCGGATTCCAAATGAGTTACATGCTATGTGTGTGTGAGGTTTTACTTACATTGTATGCTTTACATGATACCTAGAACTTGCCTTGTGTGTCTGCAAAGCGAAATAGAAGTTGCTTGGTTGTAGAAAGGATAGAGGCATTTCTTTGTGTAACCCCATAAATTAATAGACATGAATTCACCCGTACATAATGTCCTAGTTAACCCCTTTGAGCTTAAGGCCTATTCTTTGACAACCCTTGAATGTTCATCAAATTATTATATTGTTCTATTTTACCTCCTAGAAGCACTTGTATTGTAATGAATATGCAAAAGTCTAAGTGAGGGGTGAACGGAAATTGAAAAAGGGAAAATCAAGAATGAATGGTAGAAAATAGTGAACTGGCCAAAATAATGTAAATGTGTTGCAAAGCAATGAGAAAAAAAAGATATTTTGAGAAAAAGAGCTATATCAATGTATATATGAAAATTAGAAAGGTCAGTTACACCAACAAAAGAAAAGTGAGGATTCAAAGTAAATAAAGGTGATCAAATGTTTAGGGGAGATATAAGGAAGAAAACGAAAAAAGGGAAGTTGTAAAAAGGAAAAGAAAATTGCTTAGGGAGGTTAGTCACTATAACCAAAAGTATCCTACCCGTCCCGTAGCCAACATTACAACCTTAAAGACCTCTTGATCTATGATTGAATAACTCGATTAGTGGAGTATTACACTAGGGGCAAACCTATGGTGTGTCTGTATGCATATGAATGTTCTTTATTGAGAGTGAGTGAATTTTTCCGATATTTATAAGTTCCATGTTCTAAATTGTTTATGTGTGGGAACTTCTCTCAATAAACTATGTGAGGGTGTGTAACTCAAGAGGAAGAAGGTAAATTTGCATGTTTTTGGTAATAATTAGAGTAAGCAATAATGTGCTAGCATGAGAGTTTACGGTTAGGTAAGGATTGTGCATATCATAGGTTAATCATGAAAAATAGCTTTTGTGACATAATTTGGGGGAGACATAAATAAAATTAGCCTAATGTGTGATTAAGGTTTCTCGAGGACGAGCAAAGGTTTAAGTGTGGCGTATTTATAATAGGTGAATTTGACTATAATTATGCCATAAATAATCACACTTTGTTGTTGAATTAATGTTGTTTATGATGACAAAATGCTTTGATTAGTGTTTATTGGTGTGTTATAGGTACATATTAACCGTTGGATGTTAAAAGAAGCTATTTTGGAGTCACATGTTGATGAAAAGGCCAAGTGAAGAGTTGAAGTGAAGTGAGCTTAAAGAATTGAAGAAGAATCAGAAGTATTGTTCATCCGCGGTTCACTCGCGACCGCGAATGAACCGCAAGAAATCAAGCTCTCTGAACTTTTCGAAAGAATCAGAGTACTGCTCAATTTGCGGTTCGCCCGCGGCCGCGGATGAACCGCGGAAGGCATCGCATAATGTTTTCCTAGTTATGTACAATTTTAGTTTTTAGCCCTAAAACCTCTATATAAACCCATAGTTCGCCCTAAAACCTCTAACCGGTGACTTGAGACACCATTATCTTCCCAAGTGGCGACTGTGAAAAATTAAATAAATTGATCCCGTTCCGACTGTCCTTCAAGTGGAAAAAATCCTTCCCTGATTATTATTACATCTAGTGAACAGCGGCACACATTACATGTGTGTGAAAAAAGGAGGTGTGACAGCTCTGGCGACTCTGCTGGGAATTAGCAACCCAGAGCTTCGGTTTCAGGGTTTAAGAATTCGAGCTCGTTAGAATTGTCGTTCTCTGTATTATTTGACTTTGTTACATGCGTTGACCAACATGTTGCGTGTTTTACCGCTTTGATATTATGTTGATTGTATATATAAAACTGTGCCGAAAACCCTTCTCTTCTTCATCTCCGGGGATGTGCTTACTGGTTGAGACTCCCCTTTCTGGTAAGTTATACCGAAAGTAAGAAACAGAGGCCGGATAAGTTACAAAGCCGAATGACCCTGCGGGTCACCAGTACGTAGCCCCCTCCTCGATCCGAGTTGTCCCCTCAGGTACACGGTCTACACTCTATGAAACTATAAGATATTGAAAATAGGTGTAGGATGATTATTTGCATTATAACTGACTTAGGGGACTCAACACAGGGGTTGGGTCCGTCTAGGACAGGTAACCCGGTAATTAAAGACCGAGCATATTATATGTTGCATTTTTAATTGTCTTTGATCATTATGCGGACCGTCAAAATTCCCGAGAAATAGAAAAAGAATATTCGGAAAAGAAAAAAAGAGAGATATTGACAAAAAGAGTTGTTAGAAATTTGAAAAGAAAATCTGAAAAAATAGGAAAGAACATTGTTGTTGAAATAATTGGTCAAATAATCTGACCGAACTACACGGTTTTGATTCTCGCCATTAGGTGAGATACGTAGGCAACCCTTGAACGGGTCCAACCACCCATTTAGAAAATGACCAAAAAATATTTTAGTTTCAAATGATCGAAGTGATTGCTATTTTTGGAAATAGCCGAATGTTCCGAAAAGACGCCGGAAGGCTGTTTTGGAAAAAATGGCCATTTCGAAAATCATGTCTTTTCTTTTTCAAAATAAAAACCTGAGAAGGTTAAAAAATGAAAGTTGGTTTTGAAAAAAAAAATATTTTCCTTTTTCTAAATAAATCGCCTTTAATAAATGTGCATGATGAGCATGATACAGAATGAACCCTTTACTCTAATGAATAAAATCCCTTTAGAGTTAAGATTATGTTGGAACGACATGGGACAGGAAGGACAAGATTGGGTCAAATGTTATTTGAAGGACCTTACGGGATTAATGGACATAATTCCCCGAGGCGATATAATTTGAGCACTTGTTACATGTTGGGATCCTTCACACAACGTCATACATTTCTTGGACTTTGAACTCACTCCTACTCTTGAGGAAGTTGCTTACTATATAGGGAAAAATGAGGTCCCCTTAAAAGAGAATACCCGGTGGCTCCAAGAGCGATAAAGGTGCACCGATTCCTCGACTCTTTGAAGATTGCTTGGAATGTCCACAATGAGGATTGTTAATGGGTTTTGCTCCTTAAACTTCATCTACAGTAGATATGGACATGTTGGGGGTTTCAATGACCCTACGAACAAACTTTATAGTAAGTCCAACCGAACCAAATGGGAGGAACATCGACGATTTGCCTTTCTGGTGGCGTTTCTCGGGCTAATCATATTTCCAAGAAAGGATGGGCACATTGATACAAGAGTCTCCGGGGTGGCCAGCACTTTGCTTGTACAAGATAATTGCACTTTCGCCCTAATGATCATAGCCGATATCTACCGTGCCCTTAGAACATGTAAAGCAGGGTACAACTTCTTTGAGGGATGTAACTTGATTCTACAAATTTGGTTGATAGAACATCTATGCCATCATCATTCATTCTCAAGCTATGGGCCGTCTGAAAGAACGTGCCTTGAAGAATTTTATACGAGAACAAAAGAGGTTAAGCTGTTGGTGGGAGTTAAAGGTTGGATTTCATATTTACAATCATTGATCGATAGCCAAATCGATTGGGCATACGGATGGTTGCCCCTCGATAAGGTGATATACATGCCGGCCGAAGGGTCACATTTCTTGATCATGGGCTCAAAAAAACATCTAGCCTTATGCATCGTACAAGGTCCTACGACTGCTTGGAAGATATTAAGTTATACCAAAGGATGGGGACCTAAGTTTGCAAGCAATGTAGATTAGTCCAGATGGGCAATTCCCGGAAGCAAAGATCCGACAGATTTGGAATGAGTGTCAAAATTTGATGGTAGAAACTTGTGTGGAAAATAGAGCTCATAGAGAAGTAACGCCAGGGTACGCCGCATGGTATCGTCGGGGTATTGAGCATGATAGACCATTAAAAAGGCCTCACATTCAAGATTTGGTTGAGCAGTCTAAGAAATACAGAAATTGGGTGGCCAAAGAAAACGAGTATAAAGCCAAGATCAGCCTGCTAGAGAAACAGTTTTGAGATCTCCAATTCGAGAGTAGTTTACAGGCAGCATCTCACGAAGGAGAAAAGAAGTAGCTGAAAGAAGAGAATGAAACCTTAAAGGCTCAAGTTGCAAAAATGAAAATTGCATCCGAGACCCCGGTTCGCTTAGCTCGAGACGAGAAATTGATTGAAAATCTTTGGCGCATAGTGAATGACTACAGCTTCAATCTTGATAAAGCAGAAAAAGAGTTAGTCAGGGTTCGGAAACAACTGGCCAGAGATGCTGAGGAAAGAGCTAGAATGATTCAGCAACTACAAGATTAACATGAAGTTGAGGTAGCTCGATTGAGAAAGAAAGTCATTACAGCCACAGTCAAAAGTAACAAGATAACCAAAGAGTTTGAAGAAGAAAGAGAACATTGTTACACGGCTATGGCTCAATTAGAATTTGAGTTACAACAACTACAGAAAGAGAACCAACAAACCTTAGACGCTCGCGCCAAACAGATCAGTAGGATGCTTCAAGAAAAAGGGGTCATTCGAGAAAGAATAGTCAATATTGCTCAGTACATCACCAGAAAATGCCAATAGAGTGAAGATATGTCCCAAGCAACATTTGCATCAGCCATAAAATTCTTTGTAAAGCAAGTCATGTCCGACCTAGATAAACTCCGAAGTAGATTGGCATATAGGCCCTCGGCAAGACCGAACGACGTCTCGCGGGCATTAGGAGCGTTAATGTACTCATAGGGCATGAATATTGTATCTGTATCCCTTTTGCATTAGTAACGCAACATCATTTTGTAATCAATGTTTTTAGTATCAATAAAAAGTTCAAAAGAAGTTGTTGCTGATCTTTTTTCCTCTTTATATCAGTTGTCTGGGCGATAGGCAAATATGTAGGAACGAAAAGCAATTTGAAAATGAAGAAAGACATAGAAAGAAGAAAAGGAGAAAGTAAAACAAAAAAGAATGAAAAAAGAGGAAAAGAAGAAAGAAAAAGAATGAAAAAGAAAAAAAGAAAATAAAAGAGAAAAAAAAGAAATAAAAGGAGAGATGAATAAAAGTTGGATGTTGATAAGTGTCGGGATGATGCATAATGATCAAGGGTAAAAGTGGTGATTTTGAATCGTTATATCTTACCCCCTTTGTGAACTAACTATTAACAACTGTTGTTGTTGATGAGAATCAGATTTCAGCTGGCAACTGGCATTCTGAAAAATCATCATTACAACACACGATCAAAAGCTATGTCTAAGGTTGTGACTCAGGAGATTGAACCAACTATCATGGACCCAGTACAAGAAGAAGAGGTTATGGATATTGCGGGAATGAAAGAGGAGATGTATAAGCTAAAGCAGCAAATGTTGGAAATATACCAAGCCTGGTCCAGGGGTCAACCTTTATCCACATATCCAGCCAATCCAGTATATGTCCCTCCCGCCAATCCTAATCCCGAACCACCTACTATGAACTCATCCTCTACGTACCCAGATTACCAACACTATTATGCCACAACTTCACAGGCACCACCACCACTGTCTAAAAAGATTCCACCTCAACCACCACAGGTCGCCCCGGTGTATGTGGCACCACCACCTATTGCTCTGCATAAATCGTCAAGTGAACCAGTGTTCCATGTGCAAGACACACATTACTATCCGCCGGAGCCGACATTCAGGCAGCATGACTCTTATACCCCACTTATGGAGATGACGGAGGAAAAGCCCGTTAAGAACTTGAAGCAAGAGGAAATGCCACGGAAGATGAGAAGTTTAGAACAATCTTTCCATAACATACAAGGGCTAGGAGGCCAAGTGAGCGTCGCATACAAAGATTTGTGTTTGTTTCCAGAAGTGTAGCTCCCGGTTGGATTCAAGCTACCTAAGTTCGACATGTACGATGGACACGGGGATCCTGTAGCCCATCTCAAGAGTTATTGTAGCAAAATGCGTGGTGCAGGGGGAAGAGATGAACTTTTGATGGCGTATTTCAGCCAAAGTCTAAGCGGTTCTGCGCTGGAGTGGTATACACGTCAGGATCACACATGATGGTTCATCTGGGATGATCTAGCTCAGTCATTTGCTAACCACTTCTATTACAACTTGGAGATAATTCCAGACAAGTTGTCGCTAACAAAGATGGAAAAGAAGCCCGGAAAAAGTTTTCGGGAGTACGACTTTAGATGGAGAGAACAAGCGGCACGAGTAGATCCTCTTATGAAGGAGACAGAAATGATGGATTGTTTTCTGCAGGCCTTAGAGCCTACTTACTATGGACGTCTAGTATCGGCTATTGGTAAAAATTTTAATGAAGTGGTGAAAATGGGGAGTTTCGTAGAGGAAGGATTGAAAACCAACAAAATCATGAGCTTTTCGGCTATCAAAGGAACGAATCAGGCGATACAAACCGGAAATGGGGGATCTATTGGTAAAAAGAAAAAGGAAGAGGTTTCAATTTTTGAAAGTAGACCATGGTATCGGGGCCAAAATACATATCATCACCCACCTCGTCCATATCAATCATACCCACCAGCACCTTACAAACCACCTCCACCATATTATCCACCCACTACTCCACATTATTCCATCCAACATGTTCAACATTATCCATCGCCTCCACATGTATGGCGAGCCCAAGCTCCACAGAACGTCTACCATACACAAAACACCTATCCACCTTCCAGAACCTATAAGAACCCAAATAGACCTAGCTTCCATTCGGATCCATAAATGAGAAACATAGCCCAATCAAAAAAAACATTCACTCCACTGTGGGAGTCTTATACCAGTCTCTATCATCACCTGAAGGATTTGGGGATGCTAAGCCCGATTGAGCCAAAGCTTCCAAACCCACCACCCAAAAATATTGACCAGTCAGTTAGATGTGAATATTGCTCTGGGGCACCGAGGCACGATACTGAAAAATGTTGGCACTTGAAATCTGCTATACATGAGCTCATAGACACTAGGAGGATCGAGGTGCAGACTCCAGAGACTCCTAATATTACTCAGAATCCATTACCAGCTCATCATGAGACACACATGATAGAGTTAGAGCAAGGAGGAAGTAGCAAGCAACCGTCCCAATAGGTAATGATGATAAAGGCCAATAGCAAAGTGGCGAAAGAGGTTGAGAAAGAGAAAATGATAGCCGAGTTACCAATGAAAAAGCCGCCAATGGTTGAAACTATGAAAATTGTGGTGCTAGGAGCTAAACCGTTATTGACGGTAAAAAGAGCATATGTGGAACCTGTAGTCATAATACCGGTGGTGCAAATGCCAGTGGTAGATACTAAATCCATACCTTGGAACTACAACAAAGTCACAGTGATGTACATGGAAAGGAGGTTATAGGAGAGGTCAATGAAACACAGGGCCTCACTCGTTCTGGGCGATGCTTTGCCCCGGAAGAGTTAAGGAAAATGAAGGTGGTAAAGGAGAGTCATGTGAAGAAACTGGTTTCTGAAGAAGAAGCAGAAGAGTTTTTGAAAAAGATAAAAGCTCAAGACTATTCGATAGTAGAGCAGCTAAGAAAGACGCCTGCACAAATTCCCTTGCTTTCATTGTTAATCCATACAGAAGATCACAGGAAGGAATTGTTAAAGATTCTGAACGAAGCACATGTCCCCGAGAAAATCTCAGTTGGCCATCTTGAGAAGATCACGAACAAAATTTTTGAGACGAACAAGATAACATTCTTGGATAATGAATTGCCAGTTGAAGGGACGGAGCACAACAAGGCACTTTATCTCACCGTCAAAAGTGAAGAATCAGTGGTTACTTGGGTCCTAATAGATAATGGGTCTAGTGCAAATATTTGTCCACTCTCAACTCTCGGAACACTGAAGATTAATCCTGATAGAATCTGTCAAAATAGTGTGAGTGTTCGAGGGTTTGATGGAGGGAGCAAAACTACTTTGGGAGACATTGTGCTAGAAGTCACCATTGGACCGGTGGACTTTACCATGGAATTCCAGGTGTTGGATGTCAATCTATTACTGGGACGGACATGGATCCATGCAGCTAAAGCCGTACCATCTTCCCTGCACCAAATGGTAAAATTCAAATGGGAACAGCAAGAAATTACAGTGTATGGGAATGAAGACGCTTGTAACACCATAATGCCTTTTGGAGAAATCGAAGGGGACAAGGGCCCATGGGTGTATCAGGTGACTGATGTTGTGGTAGTTAATAAGATATCCGAATGGGAGAGCATGCCAATTCTTGCAATGGAACCTATATCAGTAATGGTGGTTAAAGAAATAATTAGAAATGGGTTCTCACCTGGAAAAGGTTTGGGGATAGCCTTACAGGGAATAACACAGCCCGTCCACCTACCGGGAAACAATGATACCTTTGGCTTGGGCTTTAAACCTACCTATACCGACATCCAAAGAGCCAAAAGTACAAAGAAGAAAAGTTGGACCCTCCCAAAACCGATCCCAAAATTATCCGACACCATCACTAGGCCTGCTACACAAAGACATTTGACAACAGCTGCATCAAGGTATGCTGAGATAAGGCCAGATGCGGAGCTTCTCGCAAGGTTTAAAATGTTGTTCGGGGGTGTAAACATGTTGGAGATGGGCGAGGGGACTAGTAAGATGGATATCCAGTTCGTGGGACCCAGCGCTGCACTTAATAATTGGGAAGCTACTCCTCTTCCAATCAGGAGGGAGTTGTGGTAGTTAACTTTCAAAAATATTTCATCTTTACCAAAGCTGTTTTATTTTGTAATCCCCATACCCCACTAAAATCAAATGTATCCAACCTCTGTTATCTTTTGGAAAAAATATCAATGAAATGCAATTTCTTCTTCTTTCTTCATTTTGCCTTATTTTTATCTTTTCTTTTTGTACAGTTCAATATTCGTTGATTCTGATGATATGTCATGCATGAAGGATTCCCGGCCCAGCCTTGACAATCGAATAGTTATACAAGAGATTGAAAATGAAAGTGAAATAGAATATGAAGACGAGGAAACACTAGAGGAAATCAGTAACGACTTGAATCAATATAAGGAAAAACCCAAGCCGAACTTAAATGAGACAGAATCTATTAATCTGGGGAGTGAAGATAATGTTCGGGAGACAAAAATCAGTGTACACCTAGAAGCTTCCCTTAGAGAAGAGCTAATAAAGTTATTACATGAATACAGGGACATCTTTGCCTGGTCCTATGATGACATGCCCGGACTCATCACTAATTTTGGTAGTGCACAAATTGCCTATTTATTCAGAATGTCGGCCGGTAAAACAGAAGTTGAGAAAGTTCAAAACGGACATCAACGTGAAAATAAAAGAAGAGGTGAATAAGCAGTTTGAGGCGAAAGTCATACGAGTTACTAAGTACCCCATCTGGTTAGCAAATGTTGTGCCAGTTCCAAAGAAAGACGGAAAAACCAGAGTGTGTGTTGATTATAGAGACCTCAACAAGGCTAGTCCAAAGGATGATTTTCCATTGCCGAATATCCATATGTTGATCGACAACTGCGCCAGGCATGAAATTGCCTCTTTTGTAGATTGTTATGCTGGTTATCATCATATCCTAATGGACAAAGAAGACTCAGAGAAAACAACTTTTATCACGCCTTGGGGAACATACTGCTATAGAGTGATGCCCTTTGGGCTAAAGAATGCCGGAGCTACTTATATGAGGGCAATGACCATGATGTCTCACGATATAATGCATCGAGAAATTGAAGTGTATGTGGACGATGTCATCATAAAGTCCAAGAAGCAACATGATCATGTCAAAGACTTGAGAATGTTTTTCCATAGACTCCGAAGATAAAATCTTAAGCTCAATCCAGCAAAATGTGCTTTTGGAGTACCTTTAGGGAAGCTATTGGGATTTATAGTAAGTCGGTGAGGCATTGAACTAGATCCATCAAAGATAAAAGCAATCCAGAGTTTACCTCCGCCGAAGAACAAGAAGGAAGTAATGAGCTTACTAGGCAGGCTGAACTATATTAGCCGGTTCATCGCTCAGCTGACATCAACATGTGAGCCTATATTTAAATTGTTAAAGAAAGATGAAGCGGTGAAGTCGACCGATGAATGTCAAGAAGCCTTCGATAAAATTAAGGAATATTTGGTAAATCCTCCAGTGTTAGTTCCTCCGGAGCCGGAAAGACCTTTGATCTTATATTTGATAGTGCTAGACAACTCCTTTGGCTGTGTACTGGGGCAGTACGATGAAATTGGCAAGAAAGAGCAAGCTATATATTACCTTAGTAAGAAGTTCACATCCGACGAGGTAAAGTATACTCAGTCAGAGAGAACATGCTGTGCATTAACCTAGGTTGCTCAGAAATTGAAGCACTACCTGTCAGCATACATTACATATGTGATATCACGGTTAGATCCTTTGAAGTATATATTCCAGAAGCCCATGCCTACAGGGAGACTTGCTAAATGGCAGATTATGCTCACATAATTTGATATATGTAACACGTACGGCAATGAAGGCGCAAGCAGTTGCAGATCACCTAGCAGAAAATTCAGTGGATGATGAATATGAGCCACTAAAGACATATTTTCCGGTTGAGGAGGCAATAAATGTTGAAGAAATAGTACAAAGTGATAAGCCAGGTTGGAAAATGTACTTCGACGGAGCCGTCAACAGTAAAGGAGTTGGAATTGGAGCAGTGCTTATTTCAGAAACGGGTCAATACTATCCCATTACCGCTCAACTTTGATTTTTCTACACCAACAATATGGCCGAATATGAAGCATGTACATTGGGATTGAGGATGGCAATAGATATGGGTGTTCAAGAGATTTTGGTCATGGGCGACTCGGATCTTTTGATACATCAAATTCAGGGAGAATAGGAGACAAGAGATTTGAAATTGATACCTTATCGGCATTGTCTACATGAATTATCCCAGAGATTTCAATCTATAGAATTTAAACACATCCCAAGAATGCACAATGAAGTAGCAGATGATTTGGCCACATTATCCTCTATGTTGCATCATCCGGATAAAGCCTATATAGATCCACTTCAGATACAGATGTATGATCAAAATGCTTATTGTTTTGCCGTAGAAGGAGAGCTAGATGGAGAACCGTGGTAACACGATATCAAGGAATACTTGAAGACAGGAAAGTACCCAAAACAAGCCACTAGAGATCGGAAGAGAGCTGTAAGACACTTAGAAAATGGCTTTTTCCTTAGCGGGTATATCTTAGCAAAGAAGATTTTAAGAGCGGGATATTATTGGCTTACCATGGAGCGGGACTGTATCAGGTATGTGAAGAAATGCCACCAATGTCAAGTACATGGAGATTTGATTCATTCCCCACCTTATGAATTGCATACAATGTCCGCACCTTGGCTATTTGTTGCCCGGGGCATGGATGTCATCGGACCAATAGAGCCTGCAGCTTCTAATGGACATAGATTTATCTTGGTTGCGATTGACTATTTTACTAAATGGGTAGAGGCAAAGACATTCAAGGCAGTGACGAAGAAAGCCGTGGTGGATTTCGTGCATGAGAATATCATATGTCGATCCAGAAATCCTAAAGTAATTATCACAGACAATAGGGTAAATTTTGAACAGGCACCTCATGGCGGAAGCATGTCAGAGATTTAAAATCCTGCATCGTAACTCTACACCTTACAGACCAAAGGCAAATGGAGCAGTAGATGCTGCAAATAATAATATAAAGAAGATTCTCAGAAAAATGGTGGAAGAGTCTAGACAATGGCATGAGAAGTTACCTTTCACTCTTACGGGTTATCACACAACAGTACGTACTTTGATTGGTGCCACACCCTATTCATTGGTGTATCGGACAGAGACTGTTATACCCACAGAAAGCGAGATACCATCGCTTCGAATCATAGCTGAAGCTGAGATCGATGATAGTGAATGGGTAAAAGTCGGTTGGAACAATTGAATCTGATTGATGAGAAGAGATTAGCAACGGTTTTGCCATGGGCAGTTATATCAACGGAGAATGGCCGGAGCATATAATAAGAAGGTGCGTCCTCGAAAATTTGAAGTAGGACAATTGGTATTGAGGCGCATCTTACGGCATTGGACTGAAATGAAAGGCAAATTTGCACCAAACTGGCAAGGACCGTTCATGGTATCACGGGTGTTGTCCAATGGAGCCCTATATCTAACATATGTTGAAGGGAAATGCGTAGAGACTGCTATCAATTCAGATGCAGTCAAAAGATATTATGTATGATTCCTTTTCATTTGTATAATTGTATTTGTTGTGATTTTGGAATTGAAATGATGAAGGAATTTTATTCTCTATCCAAACACTTTATCCATTGACATCCCATTTGAGCCATGTTCGATCTATTCTTTCATACCCCTCTCTCGGAATTGCTTATGATACAAAAGAAAAGTAGAAAAATGAAAAAATTGAAAAAAGCAAAACGCAAACAAAAGAAAAGGACAAAGAAATCGGGAAAATGTCAAATGAAACCATGAATTAATGGCGTAGTTTGAACTATGTTTGACTTGATCCCAAAAGGGTACGTAGGCAGCCTCAATGAGGTTCAGTCATAATAAAAGAAAAATCCAAAAAATCCCCCACATATTGAAACTGGGGCAGAAGTTATGTTTTATAATTACGAGAGTTTTAAATATTTTAAACCCTCGTAAATTTTTGAGCCTTTATATCCTTCTTTCTTAACCCATCCAAAAGCCACATTACAGTCCAAAGAAAGACCTTCTAATCAATTTCAAGAAAATAACAAATACAATTAGAATAAAGGAAGAACGGGGCATGGGCAACACCAGTGGTTTAAGAAAAAATGAGAGAGTCTTATCGGTGAAAACCTTAACCGGCACTGTAAGGCGATTGTGAGGCTGAGAGATATAAAATAAGAGAGTCTTATCAGTGAAAACCCTTGCCGACACTATAAGGCGATTGTGAGTTTTGAGAAAAATAAATGAGAGAGTCTTGTTGGTGAAAACCTTTAATGGCACCATAAGGCGATTGTGAGGACCCTTTTGTAAAAAGAAAACAACAAAAATAAGATTGGTTTGGGTTGAAAGAGAGTTGGAGATGGAATAATGGCAATTCGATTGAACGAACTAGGTCGGAGTTTAAATACATGGCATGGTCAAAGGAATCGGCCAACATACCCTGATAAGTTCTGTCACTCCTCCAAATCACCCTTACCCTTTTTTTAAAATTCATTTGTTTCTGCATTTCATTGATTAAAAAAAACCAATTTGTCCATTGAAAGTTAATTATCAGCTTTTCATGACAAGAGGTGAAACAATGCTGGATCAGAAAAGAAAAGAAGAAAGGAAATAAAGAAGGATGGCGATCAGAGCCGAAGAGAAAAAAAAGGAGAAAAACAAGGAAAATACAAAAAGAGTTTGCAAAGGAAGTCAACTTAAAGGTCACTTTGCAGAAGAAAAAGCAAAAAGAGGAAGAAAATAAAAGGTAGGAGCAGCAAATGATAGTTTCCAGTAGTTTTCAACCAATAAGATTGTATTTGAATTAGACAGAAACAAATTGTCACTAATCACTTTAAAGTGAATGTGACCAATGTAAAAAGAAAGAAAACATAAAAAAGAAAGTTCAACAATAAATGGAGGAATCCATAGATGAGGAATCACTATATCAAGATAATACCAAAAACAACAGGAAGGTATCATTTTTTTTAAATTCACACACCAGTTATCAAACTGAGGGAATACTTTTCTGCATTCGGATTTCATGCATCAGGCGCCCACCTGGATAACAAGGGAATATTTTTCTGCATTGCATTTCATGCATCAGGCGCACACCTGGATAACAAGGGAATATTTTCTGCATTGCATTTCATGCATCAGGCGCCTACCTGGATAACAAGGGAATATTTTTCTGCATTCGCATTTCATGCATCAGGCGCCCACCTGGATAACAAGGGAATATTTTTCTACATTTGCATTTCATGCATCAGGCGCCCACCTGGATAACAAGGGAATATTTTTCTGCATTCGCATTTCATGTACCAGGTGCCCACCTGGATAACAAGGGAATATTTTTCTGCATTTGCATTTCATGCATCAGGCACCCACATGTATAACAAGGGAGAATACACTTCCGCAATTTTTAATTTTTGTTCAGGCGCCCACCGTATAATAAGGGAATACATTTCTGCAATTTTTAATTTCTATTCATGCGCCCACCTGTATAACAAGGGAATACATTCTGCATTTTTTAAATTTCTGTTCAGGTGCCCACCTTTATAACAAGGAATACATTTCTGCAATTTTTAATATCTGTTCAGGCGCCCACCTGTAATACTGTAACGACCTGACCGATCGTTTTAGAAAATTACTCCCTGATCCCCAATCTAACTATTCCCCTAAGTTCATTTCTGCTATTGGGGTTTGCTGGGAGGGTCGGTTCTGGAATTTGGAGTGTTTTGGGACACTTAGTCCCTAAATGGGAGCTTTATAATTGGAAAATGGTCCGTAGTCGGAACAGTGTTAAGACGACCTCGGAACGGAAATACGATGGTTCCATTAGCTCCATTAGGTGATTTTGGGGTCGGGAGCGCATTTGGATTGTATTTTGGAGGTCCGTAGCTCAATCAGGCTTGAAATGCCGAAGTTGGAAATTTTAGCGAATCCGAACGATAGGTGAGATTTTGATCTGGGGGTCGGAATGGAATTCCGACAATTTTTGTAGCTTCTTTATGTGAATTTGGATATGTCCGCAAATGTTCAGGTCATTCGGACGTCGTTTGGCCGGGTTTTAGATCGAATGTGTATTTCGAAAAGTTTTAAGGAATTTAGGCTTGAATACGATGTGATTTATGGGTTTTAATGTTGTTAGACGTGTTTTGAGGATTGGAACAAGTTTGAATAAGGTATTAGGATGTGTTGGTGTGTTTGGATGAGGTCCCGGGGGCCTCGGGATGAATTCGGGTGATTATACGGCAAGAAATTTGGATGTTCCAGCAAGCTGGTGCCTGCCTTCTATAGTTTTCGCTTCTGCAGAGCATGGACCGCAGAGGCGAGTCCGTAGAAGCGACATTGGCTCTGCAGGAGCAAGTTTGTGGGAGGCCAGCCTAGTTCGCAGGAGCGGACCTCAGATCGCGGAGGCGGTCACGCAGGAGCGGAAAGCCTTCCGCAGGAGCTGGAGTGGACTGTTTGGTGGTCTTCCGCAGGAGCGGACTTTTGTCCGCATAAGCGAAGTTGCAAAAGCAATTGGGGTTTCGCAGAAGCGGCTTTCTAGTTGATGGCCAAGGGCCGTAGAAGCGACCATATGCCTGCAGAAGCGGAGTCGCGGAAGCGACCTGGAGACCGCAGAAGCGGAAATCGGCCTGGGTTTAATGAGCAGTAAGGGTTAAAATTTCAGAACGGTTTAAAATGCTAAGGCATCATTTGAGAGGCGATTAAGGGGCGATTTTCAGAGAAACCAAGATGGTTCTTCAAGTAATCATCCAAGGACTTAAATTATGTCATTTCCTTGCTAAACTATGGTGTTTTTTGACTGAAATTGGAGGAATTAGGGGTGTGTTAATGGAGGTTTTCACCCTAGGCTTGAATTTTAGAAAATCAAGGGTTTGAATGGGTAAATGGAGTTCGAATTTAGTAAACCTTATATGTTTAGACTCGTATTGAGATGAGGGTTCCGAATATATAACTTTCGTGATTTTTCGATAAGCGTACCGAAAGTTGGGTTTTGGCAACTTGTGGGTTTTGGTGTATTTTGAGTTGTTTTGATTGGGTAATGCCCAATTGGCCTATTTTGATGTGATTCTATTGATTTTTATCAGATACTACACCTGTGGAGGCCGACATTCGTGGCAAGAGAGTCTTAGCGGTTTTGCACCAAAGTCGAGGTAAGTGGCTTGTCTAACCTCGTGTGGGGGAACTTTCACCCCTAGGACATTATGTGATAGTTTAAATGCCTTGTACGCGAGGTGACGACATGTACATGTGCTGGTTGTTGTAATACCTACTTTACATGAATTGTTCGATTAGTGATATTCCTGCTCTTAGCTGATTAAATCGATACTCTTACTCGGTATTAGTTAGAAAAGCACGATTAGGTAGGATTTAACAGCCTAGTTGCCTAATTGTCTTACTTGAATTTCTTGATAATTGTTGGCACTAGTTTCGGTGAAGTTGTAGTTAAGCATATTATATTATCTATGTGTATTCCTTTATTTATTGTGTTTTTGGACTGCGGGTTCGAATCCCGGAGATCCCAGGGCTATGGGTTTGATTCCCAGAGACTCGGAGTGGTATTGTTGGTGGACTGCGGGTTCGATTCCCGGAGATCCTGAGTTATTGAGATATGGACTGCGGGTTCGATTCTTGGAGATCCTGTGTTATTGAGATATGGACTGTGGGTTCGATTCCCGGAGATCCTGAGTTATTGAGATATGGACTGTGGGTTTGTTTCCCGGAGATCCTGAGTCATTGATATATTATTGAGATACGAACTCGGGTTCGATTACCGAAGATCCTGAGATTTATTGAGACATGGACAGCGGGTTCGATTCCCTGAGATCCTGAGATTTATTGAGACATGGGATGCCGGTTCGATTCCCGGAGACCCAGGGGTACTGTTAATGGGACTGTGGGTTCAATTCCCACAAGTCCTGGACTTGTTAATTGAGTTTTGTTACAAGTTCGGTGTCTTACACAATGTATTATAATGCATAAAGTATTGGGCTTGGCACGATATTGATGCAGTATGGTAGAGTGATTGCCTATGTATATCGTCAATTGAATGTCTATGAGAAGAACTACCCCATGTATAATTTTGAGTTAGCATCCATTCTGAATGTGCTCAAGATTTGGAGGCTTTACTTATACGTCATGCCATGTGAGGTCTACGCTGATCATCAGAGCCTCCATCATCTATTCAAATAAAGGGATCTTTATTTGAGGTAACAGAGATAGTTTGAGTTATTGAAAGAATATGATATAAACATATTATATCATTTAATCAAGGCTAACATGGTGGTCGATGCCTTGAGTAGGAAAGCAGAGACCGTGGGTAGTCTGGCATTTTTACTGGCAGCGGAGAGGCCATTCACCATGGATGTTCAGGCTTTGGCTAACAGGTTTGTGAGGCTAGATATTTCGGAGACTAGTATGGTTCTCGCTTGTATTGTAGCGTAGTCATCTTTGTTAGAGCAGATCAAGGCTCGCCAATTTTATGTTCTTCAATTGTTGGTGTTGAATGGAATGGTGTAGTGGATTGGTGATAAGAAGTCGAGTATTAGGGATGATGGGGTTATATGGCATTAGGTCTCAGTTTGTGTTTTCAATGTTGATAAGTAGAGAATGTTGATCCTTTAAGAGGCTCATAAAGCATGGTATTCCATTCACCCAGGTGTCACGAAGAAGTCGCGTGACGTGAAGTAGCACTATTGGTGGCGAAAGATAAAGAAAGATATTTTTAGGCATATCTCCCGGTGTTTGAATTTTCAACAGGTGAAGTATGAACATTAGATTCCCCGATGGTTAGACTCAGAAGTTCGTAATATCACAATGGAAGTGGGAGCGCATCACTATGGAACTTGTGGTAAGCTTTCTATGGACCTCCAGAATGTATGATTTTTTTTGGGTCATTGTGGATCGATTGACTAAGTATACGCATTTCATTCCAGCAATGAATTCCTACTTTGTATAATGGTTGGCCCAGATTTAAAATAGGGAGATTATACGCCTGCTCAACTTGCCAATTTCTATCACCTTAGATCGAAGCATGAAGTAATTATACATTTTTAGAGACTAGTGCAATGTAAGTTAGGCTAGTAGGTCGAGTTGAATATCGTGTTTCATCCTCAGACGGATGGGTAGTCCAAGTAGACCATTCATATGTATAAGGATATTTTGAAGGCACACGCTACAGATTTCGGGCGTTAGTAAGACCATTTTCTACCGCTACCAGAGTTTGCTTACATCAACAGCTATTAGTTGAGTATCCAAATGGCTCCATATGAGGACTTATATGGGAGGCAATGTCGTTCTCCTGTGGGTTGGTTTGACCCCGTTGAGGCTGGATTTTAGGGAAAAAACTTGATTCACGATGTGTTAGAGAAGGTGAATAATTCAGGAGCAGATCCATACAGCACATTCCATTCAAAAGAG
The DNA here is from genome assembly GCA_032618575.1 of Nicotiana noctiflora. Taxonomy (NCBI): domain Eukaryota; kingdom Viridiplantae; phylum Streptophyta; class Magnoliopsida; order Solanales; family Solanaceae; genus Nicotiana; species Nicotiana noctiflora. The sequence continues at coordinate 26,724 of JASVEL010009046.1, read as the reverse complement.
TTATTCTAATAGGAAGATTTGGGATGTAGCTTACATGAAGGGTGAGAAGGTTCTTCTTCAAGTGTCGCATATGAAGGGCGTGATGCAATTTGGGAAGAAGGTCAAGTTGAGCTAGAGATTTATTGGCCCGTATTCGAGATCTTGGAGAGAGTTGGTGTTGACACCCAATTTTTCTCTATATATTTTCAGCATGAACAATACTTTCAAAATAGCACATATATATGCATACGTAAGCAAGTCCAAATGTTTTATTATTTTTTCATAATTTTAAAGGTTTTTAAACTAATTTATTTCCCCTTTTCATCAATAAAATCCTAATAATTGTCTCGAAAATTATTATTTTTGGTAATTCATATATTGTATTTTAATATTTATGCCAAAATATGACTAATGTAAATTTTTCATATTTTTAATATTTTATATAGTATTTTTCAAAGCTAATTGCATATAATGATAATATTAGCCTTTTAAGATTTAAATGTGTTGTATATTCATAAAATTAAGCCCTGTATTTTTAAATTGTTATTTACATACTATGAATCATTTTAGTTCTTTCCATTTATTTTCATAATTTATTTACTATTTTTATCATTTAAAAGGGAAAAACTGGCTATTTAAATAACAACCCATTTGTGTTTAATTTTAGCCTAAAATTTAACCCAACCAATTTCCCCGACCCAATTCCAATTAAACTCGACCCAAACCCAATTCCATAAATCGACCCAACTTCCCCTTCTAATCTAGGCCGTTGATCCTTCAGATCAACGACCACTATTACACCTTGCCATAATTAATCTCGAACTACCCCCCCCCCCAAACACTTTCATTTGTTATCACCCGTCGCCCTTGAATCCCTCTCCTCTCAATTTTTTCTATACCTCACACAAACCCTAGCCGTCGCCACCCAATTCCACCCTAATTCCTTTCAATTCCCACTAAATCCATGGACTCACATGGCATTTTGAGACGTGTACTTCATCTCCTACGTCTACTGGTTACATATTTTTGTGATTCCATGGACAGATATCAAAGAGGTCTAGTCCAGTCCTTGCTCGGCTTTGATCTTTGGTCTTTTTTCTGCCATCCATGGTTGTTCAAGTCAGATCCTTGACTTTTACGGCTACATCATTAACTTTTCAAAGCCTTTCTCACTTTCTCTCGGTTGTTTGAAACCCTAGCTCTAAGAGATATTGTATTTTTCTTTTAGATCTATTTTATATTTGTGCATGTTATGAGCTTCTTAATATTTTTCTCAAAGGCTCTCTGGTATTCTTTCAAAGTAACTCTTCATTCTCAAATTAGGGTTTCCTAAACTTTTCTCTGATTTTCAGTATTCTTTTATGATTTTACTATGTTTGTCTATATTTGTTGCTACCTAGTTCATCTTGCTAGAAGCCCTAAGTGTTTTAGCTCTATCTAGGTTTTGAAACTCTCTTGGTTTATTTGATACGCATGTTTGGTTCGATTAAGTTCTTTGCTTTTGAATCTTTTTGTCTTGTTTGACTTATCTGATTCCGAGTTCGTACCATCTTTTAAACTCGACTATTCTTGAAACCCTATTTTCTTAAAAGGGTTTCCTCACTTGTTATTGTGATACCTTTACTTATTTCTGACTCGATTTACCTGTTGGACTTGTTTCTTCATTTTAGGCTCTACGTGTGAGCATGACCATTTGAAGTTACTATGCCTTAGCACTCTTGTTATTGTTGCATGTTTGTATGTATCCAGTTATTTCTTTTTCCATTGCGTATGGCCTTGCATGACTGATATTTTTGTTCGTTCTATTTATATTTCAAGGTGCAGAATCATGACACTTTCTTCATTGATTCTGATTACCTCAATATTGCGATTGATTGCAAAGAGTTCCCTTATAAACCCTAATTTTTACTTATTTTTTGTTTTAATTATTTGATTCCCCTCTTTTAATTACTATGATGTTTTACCTTGTAAAATTCTTTGCCAAAACTAAGCATATTTTGTACTTAGACTCAATGATTTACTTCATACTTTTCCAACCCCTTATATGGCAAGAATCAATTTGTCTTAGGCTGATTTATTTCATTAATTAACACTGTTAGTATCTGTTTGAGCAGTAATCCCTTAATTAAAGGGGAGTATTTTTGTTAATTGATTCTAATTGTGGTTATTTCCATGTTTGAGTTGAAACCTTACTGGTTACCTTATTCTTCGCTCGTTTTCAAAACTATAAATACCCTACCCTCTCGTCTTTCAAAGACATGAACAATCTGAGTTCAGAACACATGCTTACACTCAAAAGTTCTTTTTTTCTTTAATACTATTTGTGCTACTACTTTGTCTGATCGTTAGAAAGCCAAGGATAGACTATAGAATCCTTCTTACTCTTCTTTTCTGCACTTTGCTTATCCACTGGTATGTCCTAGTTAATTTTTAAGCCTAAAAAATAACATGGTTCTTTCATTGTTTCAATTTCCCTTATTCATGTCTACTCCTGTTTATGGTTCTGCAGTCAAGTAACATTTACTAGCGTGTTGTAACATGTTCCCTCCCCCTTAGTTCAATGCTTCCCCAATGTGTGTTTTGAAGCATACCCTGTCAGTCACATGTTGTGTATTTGCTATCTTATGAAGCCAATACCTCCATATCCCTTATATGTGTTTGTGTTCCTTTGGTTGGTTTATGGTTATCCAAACATCAGCTATTATTGTGCATGACCAAACCAGGCCTCTGCCGGGCTCATGTGCTTACAAACAATATATCCCCAAAATCCCTTGACCCTTTTGTATGACTATTGATTTTGAGTAGTTTAGAGATTCACAATTACAAACTGATTCCAATCACCTATGTCACTAATTGCTTTCAAAATGCAATATCCATCCATCTTTTTAAATAAATCACTTTCAACATACGTTCTGCACTTCCACTATACTCTTAGAATCTAGGTCTTCCCTTCTTGTGTGATCCTTGCTTTAGGACCCTTGAGCTCCCTCTAAACTTTGACACATAAGGGCCGAGTCTTTCACACTGCACTCATTGTATTTGGTTATGCAAATCTAGGTGTGAGCACTGCCCGTGATCCATTGAGGTCCTTCGGGAACTTTGACACACCCCAGTTATGAGAAAGGCTTTGAAACATTGACATTGAAGTGATTTATTACATAACTAATGTTCTAAACGTCACTACCACACAATAGGAGGGTGATTTGTGTGCTACTCAAGTTTCGCTATAGAATAACCTGGTTCTTCTAGGTGTTTTATTGCGGAATAATAAATACATAAAATAAAGAACACAAAAAATTTTACGTGAAAAATACCTGGCTCAAAAGGTGAAAAAATAACGACCTACTACTCAGTAGGATTTTCCCAAACTTCCACTAAACTCACTGAGCCAAAACAGCATTTACAAAAACTCTTTGTAAACGTAAGGATTAACTCTAATCCCAGTGTGGCACACATCCTCAACTGTTGCAACACTTTCAAGTTAAATCTAACTTGAATACTTAAAGTACCTAATACAATTGCTTCTAAATAAGCTGAAAGGTACAAATAGAAACTCCTACTACAATTAAACTAGAATAAGAATAAACACAATGGAACTGGTTCTTCCATCTCATTCAAGTAGCATCAGGTATGCACACTTATATCTCACATATATTGCTTGCAAAACAGACTTGTTCTCCAATTATGTTTTACTTCTGTGTATATGCAATACCTGTAAAAGAGAACGAACTCGGTTATTTATTGAGTTAGTAATTAGAGTTTGATTCAGACTCCATTGCTTATCCTTAAACAATTTTGATTCCTTGACCAATACAAACTCCAACCCTTATCCTAGATTAGGATTGTGTTCTCTCCGCATAAGGAGATTGTTCTCCTTATCCCAACTACAATCTTTTCAATTTTGTTTTAGAAGAAATTGTTGTTTCATTTCTACGGTATATCTTCCACACGTGCATATAAGATGTAATGGATGATAAACACTATGTCTCACCAGATGGACCAGGTCCATCACTGATTCATTTATCAATCTTCAAAACTTCAACTTAACTTGGACCAAAAAATCCCCCCTTTTTTTATGATGACAAACTCTGTGCTTTTACTGATCAGACAACCTGCGGAACTCAGCTGAAATATCAACACTTAATATTTTAACTTTTCATTAAGGGCCAGATATAATTAGGTCATAAACATCACTGTTCAAATAATAGAGTTTAAGCAGAATATCTTCCCCTTTTTGGCATTGTTGAAAAGTTGTATAAATAATGTGAATCCCAGAATATTAATTACTACTCATGGCCACTAGGGCAACTGCAAGTGAAAGCATACTTTAGTTAATCAAATATCAACTTGATAAAAATAACCATAAGGATCAGAATTAACATAAAGCATGAGACTTCTCTCTAGGAAGAAGGATGAATAGTGCTTTCGTTACTATTCATATTCATTAATTCCAGATTTTGATGGTGGATTATAGAAAATTTGGTATCAAAATATTCATCTCTTCATTGAGTACAATCGTATACATATTTCATAGCCAAACACAAAACCTTTCTTTGTAGATCATAATTACAAGTTTTGCAATTTACTGTTGCACGTAGTATTTGTCAACAATCTGTAATTTCTCATTGGAAAGAACAAGTTTAATTCACTGTGGCTTTCAACAAAGTAACGTGAAATTTCATTCAAGCCAACATTTGAAGTTGGAGTGGTGAAGAACTACGTGGATGCTTTGTTTTAATGTATTCTTAGTTTTTATTGACTAACAACAGTGTAGCTACTTAAAACCAGTTGAACTGGAAAAACAGCTCCTTGTAGTGAAGGTGGTCTCTTCATCTAATTATCTGTGACACAACAGCTTCTACGTTTTTTGTGAGAACATCTACGTTGAAGTCGTTCATGGCCTCTAAGGCCGGCGACCAGTCACCTCCAATGGCTGGTCTGCCCTCCCAAGCATCATCGTCCATTCCTACAACAAATCAAAAACCATTAGACTATTCTAACATTTTTAAACCAGCCACAATAAATGCACCAACTCAAGGAAGCACGTCAAAACAGTGTACTGTTGAACCAATTCTTTTCCGTCGACCAATCCTATTACAAGGACAACCCTTGGTAAAATTCACCGAAGAAGAGGTAGATCGAATGAACAAGATCGAAGATTTGCAATATGCTGTGGTGTGCAAATTTTCGTATGGATGGCCTGAGCTAAATGATTTACGCCGAATTATACCGATTCAATGTGGAATCAAAGGAGACTGTAATATTGGACACCTTTGTGACAGACATGTGTTAATTCGATTGACGCTATGGCAAGATTTTATTGAATTCTCATCGAAGAGTGTATATCATGTTATAGACAAGACTGGCCAGCAATACCAATTGAGGACCTTGATTTACGATGCTAAATTTAAAGCCGGGGAGGAAACACCTAAGGTAATGGCGTGGATCTCTTTTCCAAATCTGCTACCTACTTATTTTGTGAAAGAATGTTTGTTTTCTTTGGCATCTGCTATGGGAAAACCACAGCATCTTGATTTGGCCACTATTAAAAAGACAAGACCAAGTTGTGCACGAGTTAAGGTTTTAATCGACCTACTCGATGATCATCCTACGAAAGTACATATGGATATCTTGAATGAAGTAACTGGTGATGTTAGAACAGAATGGGTATCAATCAGGTATGATTATTTACCAAAGTATTGCAAGGAGTGTAAATTGCAAGGTCACGATATGATTGAATGTTGGAGAATTCATCCGGAGCTTATGGAATCTAAAGCTACTGATACAAAAGTGGCTGAGAAGGCAGAAATACAAGCTGAGCAGGGTCCTATAATGATTCTATCAAGTGGAAAGGTTGTAGGCAATGTCGCAGGTAAAGGAAAGGAACAATGGAAAGAGGTCAGGGATAATAGAGCTAAGAAGACCATTAATCCAAACGGGGCACACGATGCTACTGGAAAAGAATTGATCCCAGTTACTCAAGCTAAAAAACAACTAGTGCAAACTGGAAATAAATTTGCATTGCTAGGGGTTGAGGAACATCATACGAATGAAGATAATGAAGTGCAAAATCAGGTTCAAGGAATAGAGCATTCTGCTATGGAACTAGTTCCAGTAGAAAATGTGGGGAAAAATCTGGACACTACTCCTAATGCCCAAGCGAATAATGCAGTGGGAAAAGAGTTGATAATGGTACAAAACCAACCGATTGAACTATTGTCAACTCCTAACAAATTCGCACTGTTAGAGAATGATAATGATGGAGATGATGAGAATGAGTCAGACGTGCAGGTTTCTGATTTTTCAGCAAGACAAATGGTACTGAAAAATGGTGATAATCGAGCGGCGCTAGTAGCAGATGGTGATAATCGAAGTGCACTCAACAATCTTATCTCTGGAAAACCATTAAATCCAGCAGCTCACAAATTCATTCCAATTTCTATTGGGACTGGAGTGTCACTCAAAGGGAACAAAGGCAGTGCAGGTCTCAAAGAAAAGGAAACCATGGCAGTAAATAAAGAAACTACTTCGCAGTGGGTAGGACGAACCTTTGCTGAAAATTTAGTTGCTACAAATACCTCCTGTCAGGAGGTTCCATCTCAAGATTCAGTCGAGCCATTTAATCTAAATAATGAACCTGGAAAACTTCAACTTGGAGAAGGTAAAGTATGGACTGAACAAATTGAGGAGGACTCGGAAGAAGGAGAATTTATGGGAGATGAGGTACATAGTGAAGACCTGAATATAGCTGAAGAGGATCAAGATGGAGAAGAGGAACAAAGCGTGAATGGACAAGGTTTACAAGCAGTGATAGACCACAATAAAAATCAACAATTATCAGAAGCATCACAAGAGCATGAAGGAACTGAACAATTTCGTCAAAGGCAGATCAATTGCCTTAAATCCCCTGAAAGTACCTCCCCTCCTAATGGGAATACTGATCAAACCAATGGAGATAAATCACTGTTGGGTGATCCTAGGGACACTAGAGGAAATGTCAGGAATATAAGTGATGAAATAATTATTGATAAAGGCAAAAATCGAGGAGAGAATAAGGTAACAGGGCAGCCTACTCCGAAAGGGAGAATACATGCTCTAGGGAATGTCACTACTGCCAGAGGAAATCAAGGAAATGAGAGTGCAGGGACATTGATTACTATTCAGGCATCTACTGAATTTATTGCTACTCATAAGGGCCATGGTGATGATGAAATTATGGAAACCAAAGATAGAGATATGGATGAAGAATCAACAACTCAAAACTTTAAGAATGTAGTAAGGCGAGGCGATCTTTCACCCAGAGACATCGAGAAAGGGAAATCTGTTGGGAGAGGAAAAAAGAAGCAATCTAAAGAAAATCAAAGTGTAGTTCCATCCGGGGTTCACACAAGAAGGACCCAATCCAAATCGCATAATCAATGATGAATGCTCTATTTTGGAATGTGAGATCGGTGAATACAATGGCAGCTTTTGAAAGGCTGATCACTATGCAGAGGCAGCATCATTTTCAATTCATAGGTATCATCGAACCAATGCAAAGAGCCGCGAAATTAGAATGGTATAGAAGAAAGATCAGATTGCTACAAGCTTATGCCAATGTTTCTAACAAAATATGGGTATTTGTGGATGACGATTATGGTGTTGATATCATTATCGATACGGACCAACAGATGACTCTTAAATTAACAAACATGGATTGTGGAAAGTCTTATTGTTACATTTGTTTATGCAAAATGTGATCCAATTGAACGAATTGAATTGTGGGACAACTTATATGCACTTGCGAGTGATATGGATATGCCTTGGATAGTTGGAGGAGATTTTAATGTAATTTGGGATGAAGAAGAAAAATTTGGAGGCCGGCCCGTCCATATGAATGAGGTTCTTGATTTCAGGCATTGCGTAAATACTTGTAACCTTTTCGATGTTGGATTTAAAGGAAGTATTTACACTTAGTGGAATGGTCGAGGTGAAGATGACTGCATTTTCAAGCGCCTCGGCAGAATATTAGCCAATGCAAAATTCCAACAGATTTTTGAAGGTTTAGAGGTAAATCATCTTTCCAAAACGGGTTCAGACCACTGCCCGATGATGTTGAACGTACATGCTTCTACAGTCCCAATCAAGAAGTCCTTCAGATTTCTGAACTTCTGGACAAAAAATGAAACTTTCAGAAATACTGTAGCAGAAAACTGGACAGCAGACTTTCATGCGAACCCTTTCACTTTGTTCAATTACAAACTCAAGAAATTAAAGAAAGCTCTTTCATTATGGAGCAAGGTCTCATTTGGAAACAATTTTCAAAATATTGCTAGCTTGGAAGAGGTTGTCTTAGTTCATGAAGCACAATTCGAGTTGAACCCTTCTCTTCAGAATAGAGAAAGGCTTATGAAAGTTCAAGCTGAGTTCATAAAATATTTAAAGCTAGAGGAGGAACTTTGGAAGCAAAAATTTGGAATGTCATGGTTCAAAGATGGAGATAGGAACACAAAAATCTTTCATGCGCAAGTCATGGTAAGAAGAAAAAGGTTGGAATTGAAGAGAATCCAAAATAGCAAGGGCAATTGGATCGAAGATTCAGTGACTATGGCAGAGGAAGCTGTAAAAATTTTCACTGATCAATTTCATGAAGACAAGGTTCCTGATAATTTTGACATACTGGATCATGTGCCACACATGGTGAATAATGATCAAAATAATATGCTTTTGAGATAGCCTAACAAAGATGAAGTGAAAGATGCAGTGTTTGGGCTAAACGGGGACAGTGCTGGTGGACCGGACGGATTCACTGGTTGTTTCTTTCAAGCATGTTGGGATATAGTCGGAGATGATGTCTACGACATGGTTAGAGCTTTCTTCAATGGCCATAGTCTACCAAGGTTTGTGACCCACACAAATTTGGTGCTACTACCTAAGAAGAAAGAGATTTTGAATTATTCTGATATGCGACCTATTAGCCTTAGCAACTTTATAAATAAAGTGTTCTCGAGGGTTGTTCATGAGAGGCTAGCTGGAATGCTTCCTAATCTAATTTCAAATGAGCAGGCAGGTTTTGTTAAAGAGAGAAGCATCGTTGAGAATGTGCTGCTTACTCAAGAAATAATTACAGATATTAGATTAAGGACTAAAGCAGGGCCAAATGTGGTGATAAAACTAGATATGGCTAAAGCCTATGATCGAATATCTTGGACTTTTTTGACAAAGGTGTTGAGAAAAATGGGATTTGGAGAAAGTCTCATAGGTTTGGTGTTTGGCATCATATCAAACAATTGGTATTAAGTAATGATAAATGGGCAGCCCTATGGTTTCTTCAAGTCATCAAGAGGAGTGAAATAAGGAGACCCTTTATCCTCTACTCTTTTTATTCTGGCAACTGAGGCATTATCAAGAGGTTTGAATGCATTACATTTGAATTTGCATTTCTGTGGATTGGATTGCCCAAATGGAGTCCTAAGATTAACCATCTTGCATATGCCGACGACACTATCATTTTCTCCTCTTCGGATGCAACCTCATTGCATTTGATAATGGAAGTCCTATCTAATTATGAAGCTGCATCTGGATAGCTCATTAACAAGTCAAAATCTGCTGTATATGTTCAATCATAATACTCAAATAGATGTGGTAAGCAAGGTTGAAAGGATATCTGGGGTTAACAGACAAGAGTTTCCTTTTACTTACCTTGGGTGCCCTATTTTTTACACAAGAAGAAAGATGGATCATTACCAAGGTTTACTCACCAAAGTTATGGACAAGTTACAAGCATGGAAAGGAAAACTACTCTCAATCGGAGGAAGATATATTTTGATCTCGCACGTTCTTCAAAGCATGCCAATACATCTTCTTTCTGCTGTGAATCCCCCTCCATATGTTATAAACAAATTGCATAAGATGTTTGCACAATTCTTCTGGAGTAGTACTGTGGGAGGAACGAGTAGACATTGGTCTTCTTGGACTAACCTGTGTCTTTCATGTGATGAGGGAGGAATCTGTTTTAGATCTCTTCATGATGTCTCCAAAGCTTTATTATGTAAGCTGTGGTGGAATTTTACAATGAAACCTAGCATGTGGAGTTCGTTTGTGAGTCATACATATTGCAAGAAACTCAATCCCATTATTATTCCTTGGCGTGATGGATCTCACATCTGGAGAAAAATGATAGAATGAAGGGATATTATTGAGCATCAAATTGGTTGGAATACACGAATGGGGTCTTCTCTCTTTTGGTATGAAAATTGGACGGGACTTGGAGCATTATACTTTATTATTCCTCCAGATTGGATCATAGATGAAACTATTAATAATGTGCACGAGGTGGTACAACAAGGTGCTTCGGATGTTGACAAACTAGTGGAGCTATTACCGGAGGAGATTGCAGGTCACATTGTTGAAAAAATAAAACCTCCAGTTGCATCTGATATCCCTGATAATCCATTTTGGATGTTGGAAACAAGAGAAAGTTTCAGTGTCAAATCTGCCTGGGATTTTTTAAGAAGAAGAAATGATCCTGTGATTGCATACAATAAAATGTGGATAAAAGGATTGCCTTTTAAAATTTCGTTCTTCTTGTGGAAAGTTTGGAAAGCAAAGCTACCTTTAGATGATTGGATGAGGCGATTGGGATATTGTATGCCATCGAAATGTTGGTGTTGTGCTCAAGAACAGGAATCACTAATGCACCTATTTTTTACATCTTTTGCGGCTACAAGAGTTTGGACCTATTTCCTAACAAATGCAGGATTTAGCATGGAAGGTTTGACGTTGCACCAAGCAATTGTCAAATGTTGGACAGCAAAAGTTGTACATTGTTTGCAACCTATTCTACAAGCATTACCAGCCATCATCGTATGGGAGCTATGGAAAAGAAGAAATAGTCCGAAGTATAGAGAGGTGGTCACAATTAATTGAGTAATATACCAAGTGTCTACCACATTACAACTGCTTGTCAAAATAAGGAAACCGAGCATGCAAAATGTGCCTCACAAATGGCCAGATTTGATTCAAAAATTAGAGCAGTATACCCCAGAACTGAAGGTGACAAAAGTGATATGGGAATTACCTAATGAAGGATGGATCAAGATAAATACTGATGGTGCGAGTAGGGGAGAGTCTGGAAGGAGTTCAATAGGTTATGTGATTAGAGATGACAAAGGAGATCTAATGTATGCACTAGGTAAGGAAATGCCACATTGTACAAATAATGAGGCAGAGGCTGCTGCGATTTTGGAATCATTGAGGTACTGTTTGAATCATAGACTCTCAAATGTTCAGCTTCAAATAGATTCAATGCTCATGAAGAATATCCTAGAAGGGAAATGGGAACCTCCATGGAATATAAATGAATACGTTGAAGAGATCAAAATGATGATGAAGGAATGCAATGTTCGAGTTTCTCATATTCTAAGGGAGGGCAATAGTCTAGCAGATTATATAGCCAACTGTGCACTGGATAGTGGTGACTTTCAAGCTCAAGGATTTGCTCAACTGGACTCAATTGGTAGGATGATTGTGAACTCGGATAAATCGCAATATCCTTATCTAAGGGTCAAGGCTGCCAGGAAATAAACGGAAAGCAGATGGATATGGAGGAGAGTATGATGGGATCCTTTTCTCATAATATAACTGGAAATGACAGGATACCAATGGTGAATATGATATCACAGAGGTCGGAGAGTGCAGAATTTACATCACTAATGCCACTGAGGACAGAAATCACAGTTACGGTGAAGTCATGTACAATAATCCTCTTTTTTAACATATTGAGGACGAAATCATATGACATTGAAATTCATCGGAGCACCAAAACCATGTCAAACAAACGAAATAAAGAGGCAACATCAAGTAGACATACATATGACAAATCCTTTTGGGCTACCAGACTGAATTTATTAAGGAACCATGAGGAAGAGAACATGACGGACATGTTTTGTATTAACAATTTCTTCTCTTTTGCAGGCAAAATTTCTGTGTCTATGTATTATTATTTGATGGAAATTCTGATGGTGGTATTAGTGTATTGTACTCAGCCCATCAAAAGAAAATCATATGTAAACATAGAAGTAGAAGAAGAAAATTTGCCCATAAGTTGGAATGACCACAACGTTTGCAAGTCTCAAACTTCTGTGGAGAACAAGACCTCACTGGTTTTCACTAACCTGGTTTACTGTTTTGTAGGAACTTGTACAGTACACATGAGCTCCCATTTAAGTCCACTACCATTGATGGATCACGAATGCTTCTGCCAAAGGTCTCCAAAGATGTCATTAGGACACACAAGGCAACCACATGGAATTCAAAATGCATACATCAGGAATCGCCAAGAACTTGAGGACAAAATCAATATATGTTGGAACAAAGCTATAATGTAGAGCAATACCTCAACTCAAGAATGCAGCTTGAGAATACACAGATTGTTAATCGAACAAGGGTGTACAATCACAGGCGAAAATCGAATGGAACCTGGAGATAAAAGGATATTGTTAGATCGTTACTCTATGCATGTCTTTAATGAAATTCTATTTGGTGGTATTAATTCTTTGAATTCATTCCAATGGAAGTGAGTTAAAATCATGCAAAGAAGGTACACGACAGAAGGAAACCACTTACAAGAATGGCTACTAACCTTGACAATAATGCTCAAAAATGGACATCTCAAAAAATGCTGCCTGGCTTCATTGAGCTTTACAATAACATGTGAAAATGCAGAACATGTCAGAGCGCACTCATCCATCTCATGGTCAGCATGCTTCCTATGTGTCAATTTGCTAGTACACAACTGGAAGGGAACGATAACATACAAAATGAGGGGATCGAGGAATATGTCTCATTAAGAACAAAAAGCATACAAACATGGTTGCACATGCCAAGGAATAGGAAGCACAAAATGGAAACTGAAGAAAGCATTAAAAACATCACATGGGAGGAGGAAACAATATTTGCTTTATCTAACTTAGTTACCTTTTTTGCAAGGGAAATAATAATATCAATGGGCCATAGTTCTAAACCTGGGGCAAAGGACAAATGCTTTCAGTGCGCAGATTACGAGGTAGTCAACCTCATAGTGCACGCCTGGGACATTATGGGAGTTCAGACGTGGTTTTTGGGAGCTGCAAAAATGGAACTTTGGGTAGTTCTATGGACAGACGCATGGGAGATAAAAGCTTACCATAACACAAAAAGCTTTGACTTTACGAATTTCAGTGCAACATGCTCTATTGGTGATTCTCGACTATTTATGTCTTGTTTTATGATGGATTTTCAAGTGGTGGTATCAGTATTTAGCACCCATTCCACTAAAATGAAATTACATAGAGGCATACACACAGAGGAGAATCATGATACAATGATACAAAGATTGCTCAACAATATGTTATGGCAAGTTATCACTGTAAAGTTACAAAAGTGGTTGCAACTAAAGAGGTTCATGAGTAGCTTTTCAGACATGATATATGGGATTCTCGAAAACAAGGAGATGTACTGCGATGCACCATCAGTTGTCAACCGGAATGAGGCTTTATTTATGCGATTGTCGATGACAGTTTCAGTTAAAATACAAAAGCAAACCAATAATCGAGGACAACAGGCATTGCTATTAGGACCATGGTGCAGAACATGAACATGTGGTTTCAAGGATAAGCTCAACATAGAAAGAAGACAGTGCCAACTTTTGAATGCACGTCTGACAAAATTAAATTTATGCAGGCTGTTTTTCTTGGGAGTCTGCATAGTACCAGGTCAACGTTCTTTTACAAGAGAAAATAATAGCCTTTTTTACTTAATTAGTTTTCTTTTTTGCAGGAAGTACTATAACTATGTCATCCTATATCATGCAATTTTTAAAGGAGGTGTTATTTCCCTTAAAGAAGCAACAATAGGAGGCACAAGCATAGGAATAATCCTCAATGAAGAAGGAGACATGCACAATTGGAAGGCCAAAGAAAATATATACTGGAGGCATCAAGAACAACAGATTCAAATGGACATATACAAGCAATACACGCACAGTTATGTGTTGAATATAATGGGCGATATGCTCTCTTGTTCAAACGAGGCAATATTACAACAATATGTGATAATACAAGATTGACGATATACAGCAAGGCGGATGCATTGTCTCCAATTACAATTTCATACAACCATAAGCATTGTGATCAGGACTCTCTTACAATACTGGAGGAGCAAAATCAAAAGTTTGCACCACTCCATCAGTTGTAACCTCTCAACAACACCAGTGGACACAATAAGTATGTCGTGTCACTTATTACGACCTCTATGGGTGGTATTAGCACCATGTGCTCATTCCCTTGAGGAAGGAAAGGTGGCATGTACAAGCACGATAGAGCAAAAATGGAGATGGGAGCAACATCCGGAGCAATCAAGGGATGACAACACCATGGGCTTTATTAGTTTTTGTGTAACTAGTAATCATCGTGTGATATCATTGTTTAGCCCACTACTCAGTATTGATAATAGGTTTAATGTAATATTCAATTTTTATCACTTTCATAGACTAAGGCCACCTGACAATGTACTTTTTGTTTAATTTTAACTTATTAATAAAATTGCCCTAAAAAAACATAAAGCATGAGAAATGCACATTGTCATTGATAAGCAGTGGTTTTACATAACAGTCCACAAAAAGAAAGAACAACAACTACCAACCATGAGCAAAAACAAAAGAAAATCCCGAATTTGGGTCACTAGGGTGTTTTCTAAACTGGTTTAAAATAGGACAAGGAAACCTAAGGCTTTGAGGAGCTAGAGGATTGGGTTTGTAGCAAATTAAGCATAGTTTGGAGCATCCCTTCACTTTTTTCTTTTTCTTTTGGAAGTTCAGCTCTTAACCCATTCCTCTCTTTTACCAGTTCAAAAACTTGAGTTTGAAGCCTTGCAATCTCAGAATCATTTATCCTTACCTCCTGAACCAAGGCACTAATGTTGCTAGTCATTAGAGTCTTTACTAATGAACCGGGTTCAACAAGGCCCACACGGAGGAGATAATCACAGGCCTGAAGAGTCTTGATGCTAAAGTGTTGTTTGCTGGAAGCCATTTCCCATTTCTTCAAGGGAAGGTTTAGCTTGTCCAACACAGCTATCAGAATTAACCCATAAGGGATGGTATGAGCCTTTGAACCATTCAGCACCCTGTCTAGTAGCTTAACATTAAATGTAGGCCAGTTAATCTGCTTTCTCTCCACCAAGCACTGCATGAGGACCGGGTCCATGTAGTTTGATGTGCCCCTCCTCTCCTATCTAGGCAGCAGGAATTTGTTCATTAATTTAAAGACTAGTTTATGCTCTAGCCTCATCTCACTCTTTTTAACATCCCTTGCTTCAGACACCTCCGCAACATCTTTAGTGTCACAGAAGTTCCTAGTGATTTGAAGATCAGTAGGCAGACCATCCAGACAAGGCCACTTTTGCCTTGTGTAATCAACATAGCCCTTACTTGGAATGTTTACTTGGAATGTTCAGTATTCTTCCCAACTCAACTGCTTCAAATTTCACCTTCACCTCCTTCACTATAGTAGTTACCAGCCCATTCTTCACAGTCCCATTAGCCATGAATTCAACAAGTTCTTTTCTGGCCAATCTTCCATCCATCTGAAGGACCATGTCCTTCCATCCTTGTGCCTCCATTAAAGTCAACAATCTTACCATGTCTGGCTCTTCCAAGTCTTTCAGCAATCTACCCTTCAGAATTTTTCTTTTGCCAAAATTGACAAACATATCTTGTTCCTATTCCGACTGTTCTTCTGCTTCTTTTTCAATCCACTCTTCATCCTCTTCTTCTTCAACTTTTACTTGTTTTCCCTTTGCAGTTGACCTAGTTCTTTTAGCTAGAGAGTATTCAATAGGTACAAACTTGGAGGGCTTCTTTGTAGAAGACCTGTTCTCTTTGATTTGGTAGTGGCAACTTCTACTGTCGTACCTCTCTCTTGATGGACCAGTTCCATCTCTTCCTCTTCCTCTTCCTCTTCTACAGCAGCCTCAGAACTTTCAACCATTTTTGCTTTTCCATTTTCTTTGTTCTTTTTCTTACTCTTCTCTAGTGCCTTTTGTAGTTTTGCTTCACTTTGCCTCACCCTACTTCTTGTGGCTCTACCCCTAGGTGCAGCAGATTTGGATGATGAAACTTCACTCTTCTTAGTTGGTTTGGAAGCAACACGGGTCCTTTGTGAGGAGGCCTACGTTTCTTTGGATTATAACTGGCTTCAACCTTCTTTAGCATATCTGCCAAAGTCTCCTCCACACATGAAACAAGTTCATATGGTTGTTCTCAAATTTAGCTGTCCCTCAGCAGCTTCACCTGACCCACTTCCCCCTGACTTCATGCCTCCCTCTTCTCCACTACCACATATAGCTAAAACTTTCCCTTTCTTTTTCTTTCTTATTTTACTCTATTCATCCCCTTCAATATTTTTAGCAGACCCTACCAGAAATAACCTATTATCCTCCCTTTCTAATACATCAGAAAACAATAAGCAAATGTTTACCTCTCCTGGGGTTTCTTGACTCTTGTAAGTGTTAGAAGACCCAGGTTCTTCTCCTTCACTGGCATAGATAAATTTCTCAGATTCAGAGCTTGAGTCGCTTTCTTTGGTTGTAACTTCTTTCTTTTGACTAGCATATATTTTTTCATTCAAGACTTTCCTCAAAGAACCAGATGAAACTATTTTTCTAGCTTAACATTTTCTGGTGACGAAATATGGGTTTTGGGGGTTCACTAGGAGGAGTTGAAGATGAGGTGTTGGGGGAGACTAGTGAGGGAGTTCCGGGGTTGTCTTGAGGATTAGTCATGGTGGAGAATTTGTAGGATTTCTGGGGATTTTTGGAGAAGGAAGCAGATGATCAGAAATTTTAAAATTACGGTGACGGTTATGAGTGATTTGGTGGGGTTTTAAAAAGAGGCCATGATTAGGGCAGTAATGGCAACCTATTCAGAGGTCAATTAGGAGTCTAATCAAGTTAGAGTTTCGGTTTCCTAAGTGACTAATGAAAATCGCTAGATTTTAGGGAAGAGACCCGTTATAGTTAGACTCCTAGTTTAATGAAACTGGTTCAATTGCTCAACCGATAAAATTTCCCGGACATTTGGGGTAAAAAGAACTTCTTCTCATGATTGATAATTTCATCTTTCTAATTGTGCAAAGTATAGAAACATATCTGAACTTCCTCATGATCATATATTGATGAACCAGGTTCTTCAAGTAGAACTTCTCTTGATTATGCCTCAAATGTCAGAATATGAAACTTTGTAAGAGATCAGTGAGTCATATAAACACATGTCACATGAGTATACTAGTTAAAGTATGTGACTAAGTAAGAATTAGTCTAGATATTTACATGAATTAAGAACTACTAACCCAAAAAAATATTCTTCATTTTTTTCATAATTTTTTCAGTGTGCATTCTTAACTGGACCTTTTAGGTGATCTTAATCGTCCCTAATCCCAACCTGTTCCTTTCAAAGTTTTCTCTACTTAGTGCCTTAGTGAAGATGTCAGCTATTTACTTGTCAGTAGCACAAAATTCTATGGAGATTAACCCTTTCACATAGTTATCTCTTAAGAAGTGGTGTCTAACATCTATGCACTTAGTCCTTTTATGATGAACAATATTCTTTGTCATACTTATAGCACTAGTGTTATCACAGAATATTGGTATGCACCCCACGTCAATTCCAAAATCTATCAGATGTTGGTTAATCTGTAATAATTGAGCACAAAATAAAGCAGTAGCAATATATTCAGCTTCAGCAGTAGAGACATCTACTGAATTTTGCTTTTTGGTAGACCACATGATACAAGACAAGAACCCAGGAAGTGTGCCATACCTGAGGTGCTCTTCGTATCCACTCGAAAAACTGCATAATCAGCATGAGTGTATCCAATTAAGTCAAAATTACTACCTTTGGGATACCAAAGACACAACTCAGTGGTGTCTTTCAAATATCATAATATCCTTTTGACAACTGTCAAGTGTGACTCATTTTGGATTTTCCTGGAAATGAGCATAAAGCCCTACACAAAAAATAATGCCAGGTCTGCTAGCAGTAAGATACAAAAGTGAACCAATCATACCCCTATACAACTTATGATCAACTGATGAACTAGGTTCATCAATATCTAACTTTGTGGCAGTAGCAATAGGTGTATCTATTTCTTTGAATTCTTCCATTTTAAACTTTTTTATTAGTTCTTTTGTGTACTTCTGTTGATGGATCATAGTTCTATTTGGACTTTGTTTGATCTGCAAACCTAAGCAGAAGTTGAGTTCACCCATCATACTCATTCCAAACTCACTTCCCATTAGTTTTGCAAAGTTCTTACTCAACCTTTCTGTAGTGGCCCCAAATATTATGTCATCAACATATATTTGTAAAACGAGAAGATCTTTACCATTTTCCCTTAGGAACAAAGTGCTGTCAATTTTATCTCTTTTGTACCCATGCTCCACTAGAAATTTTGATAATCTTTCATACCAAGCTCTTGGGGCCTGCTTGAGACCGTATAGAGCCTTATATAGCTTTTACACATGTTCAAGACACTCCTTGATTTCAAATCCTAGAGGTTGTTTCACAAACATTTCTTCCTTGAGGTATCTATTTAGGAAGTCACTTTTGACATCCATTTGATGAAGAGTGAATTCCATATATGCTACAAAGGCTATGAGGAGTCTAATTGCTTCAAGTCTAGCAACTAGAGCGAAGGTCTCATCACAGTCAATACTTTCCTCTTGATTGTATCCTTGAACCAACAGCCCTTTCCCTGTTTCTTGTAACCATTCCATCTTCATCTAGTTTGTCCCCGAAGACCCATTTTATGCCAATGACTGATCTATCTTTGGGTCTTGGAACCAAATGCCAAACTTGACTTCTCTCAAATTGATTGAGTTCATCCTGCATTGCATTAACCCAATTTGCATCCTACAAAGTCTCAACAACATTTTTGGGTTCAATGATGGACAGAAAAGCATCAAATGCACACAGATTCTTCAGTTGAGATCTAGTTTTGACTCTAGATGTTGGATCATTGATGATGTTCTAAATGGGATGAGAGCTCAGGTACTTGTAAGATTTCCCTGCCAGCTGGTTCCTGCTAGAAGCTTCTTTATTCTTCTGTTGCTGAGGAACAGGTTCAAGTACAAGTTCCTTCAGAGAGTTTTGTTCAATTTTTCTCTGATTAGTTCCCCCTGTCAGGTTGCCTAGATTGGAAGGACCTATTCCATCACTTGTTCCTTACTTTGATGCCACTTTGACTTGTGCTATAGCTTCAATCAATTGTTTCACCAGTCCAATGGCTTCATCTTCATGTTCCTGATTCTCAGAAAGAATGTTAGATTCAACATATGCAACATGTACACTTTCTTCTACACACATAGTTCTTTTATTAACATTTTATATGCTTTGCTATGTGAAGAATATCCCAAGAATACTCCCTCATCTCTTTTGGGATCAAAATAAACTAGGGAGTCTTTGTCATTATTTTACACATAGCACTTGCAACCAAAATCCCTAAGATGGGATATGTTTTGTTTTCTCCCTTTAAGTAACTCATAGGGAGTTTTCGTTACAAGAGGTCTAGTCATGCATCTATGAATTATATAGCATGCAGTGTTTATAGCCTCAGCCCAGAAGCTGTGAGGTAGTTTACTGGAAGTAAGCATGGTCCTTGCCATATCCTTAAGGGTCTTGTTCTTCCTTTCAACTACCCCATTTTGCTGAGGGGTCCTAGAAGCAGAGAAATTTTGATATATTCCATTTTCATCACAAAATTCACAAAATTTTGCATTTTCAAATTTAGTTCCATGATCAGACCTAACGGATGAAAGTTGATTTCCTAACGTTTTCTGGGTTTTTCTAACAAAAGTAGTGAACATCTTAAATGCTTCATCTTTAGAGGTTAGAAATAGCACCCAGGTAAATCTAGAGTAATCATCAACAAGCACCATTACATATCTCTTTACACCCCTGCTCATGGTTCTCATTGGATCGTAGAGATCCATATGAACCAGTTCCAATGTCTTGGACGTACTTACCATTTTCTTGGATTTGAAGGATGACCTTACCTGCTTCCCCCTTGCACAAGCTTCATAAACTTTGTCTTTCTTAAAGTTTATATTAGGTAGCGCTATCACCAATTATTTGGAGCCTAATTTGTTTAATTGATTTATACTTGCATGACCAAGTCTTTTGTGTCAAAGGATGTGATCATTAATTAACACACTTAGGCAAATGAGTTCATTCTCAGAGAGAGTTGACAAATCTACAATGTAAATATTGTTAACTCTCTTTCCCTACAAAACAATCTTGTCAGTAGTAAGGTTAATCACAAAGCATTTGGTAGTGGTGTGTGACGACCCGGCCCGTCGTCACGGGAATTACCACCCCGTTATGTTGTAAATACATGTTTTATGATTTTATATCAGTGTTAGAGTCTATCGGGTGAGTTAGGAGTGATTGAGATTGGAAATGAGGCATATAGCCTTTGTGAAGGAAACTTGAATAAGGAAAGTCAACCCGGAGTTGACTATTTAGCTAGAGGGCTCGGAATCGGATTCTGATGATTCGGTTAGTTCCGGGAGGTGATTTGTGATTTAGGGGAACAATCGGAATTGAATTTGGAGGCCCGGTGTAGAAATAGGCTTGAATTGGCTAAGGTTGAATTTTGGCGAAATCCGAACGGTAGGTGAGATTTTGATCCGGGGGTTGGAATGGAATTCCAACAGTGGCAGTAGCTCCGTAAGGTGATTTTGGATGTGCCTGCAAAATTTCAGGTCATTCGGACGTCGTTTGGTCGGGTTTTTGATTGAATGTGTAATTCAGAATGTTGTAAGGAATTTAGGCTTGAATTTGATGTGAATTATGAGTTTTGGTGTTATTAGACGTGTTTTGAGGATTGGAGCAAGTTCGAATAAGGTGTTAAGATGTGTTGGTGTGTTTGGATGAGGTCCCGAGGGCCTCGGGGTGTTTTCGGATAGTTAAACGGAAGAAAAATCATGGAAAATTGCAGGTTGGGATTCTGTTTCTGTTGTTTCCGCTCCTGCGGAAATGGGGGCGCAGGAGCGAGTCCGCAGAAGCGGATACTGGAGCGCAGAAGCGCTGTTGATCGGGGAAGCGGAGCTGGGCCTGCATGGGCGGCACCGCTGGAGCGGAAGGTGAGCCGCAGAAGCGGCCCGGGGCCATGAGGTGAAGGACCGCACAAGCGGAAAGGTAGCCGCTTAGGCGAGTCCGCAGAGGCGGACGCCTAGTCGCAGAAGCGGGAAAACCCGCAGGAGCGAGAGAAATTCCGCAGAAGCGGACGCGCAGGGGCAGTCCATGGATCGCAGGAGCGGGATTGGCCAAATAGGCCTGGGTTCGCAGAAGCGACCAAAAGGTCGCAGAAGCGGTTCCGCAGGGGCGGAATTTTATCCGCAGAAGCGAAAATCGCTGTGAGTTAAGTGTATCAGAAGTTAGAAAAATTTCTGAACATTTCACAAATTTGGGTCTCGGCTTTCGAGGCGATTTGGGCGATTTTGAAGAGAAACTCAAGGGAAATCATCAGGTAATCAACTATGGACTTAAACTATGATTAGTATTGGTAATATCATGCAATTATATCATGCAAATGGAGGAATTTGGGGTAATTTATGGAGGATTTAGCCCTAGGCTTGAACTTTAGAAAATCAAGGTTTTGAATGGCCAAATGGAGTCCGAATTTGGTAAAATTGATATGCTTAGACTCGTATCAAGATGAGGATTCCGAATATGTGACTTTTGTAATTTTTCGACAAGCGTACCGAAAGTCGGGTTTTGACAACTTTGGGAATTTTGATGTAAATTGAGTTATATTGATTAGGTGTTGTCCTATTGGGCTAATTTGTTGTATTTCTACTGTATTTGATCAGATTCTACGCGTGCGGAGCTTGATTCTCGTGGTAAGGGCATTGCGGAATAGTCGTCGCGCTGTATTGAGGTGAGTAATAGATGTGGGTGATGACCAGCGGGTTCGAAACCCCGGTATACCACTTTGTGACGCTGTATAGCGGCGAGACACGCACACTCTCGAGAGTGCGGGGTCGATCATGAACTGGAGACTATATATTAGTCCGACCTGTTGATACTGTATTATTGGCTACTCTCGAGCCGTTGAACCCCCTTCTTGGGCGGTTGAGTATACTTGTGGGCCGTGAGCCAGTTATTGGATCCCGCGAGGATCGTTGTCATTGTCTTATCATATAGACATGCTAGTTTGCTACTAGTCCGCAGCTATTTCTGTTATTATGCTAACTCGCACTTGGAGAATTTAGCATATAGCTTCTCCTCCCTCAATCTCTGCAACACAATACTCAAATGCTGAGCATGCTCCTCCTGACTACGGGAGTAGACTAGAATGTCATCAATGAACACAATCACAAATGAATCCAAATAAGGCCTGAACACACTGTTCATCAGATGCATAAATGCTGCTGGGGCGTTGGTCAGCCCAAACGACATCACAAGAAACTCATAATGACCATATCGGGTCCCGAATGCAGTCTTCATAATATCCGAGTCCCTGATCTTCAGCTGATGATAGCCTGAACGAAGATCGATCTTAGAAAACACCCTCGCACCCTGTAACTGATCAAACAAATCATCTATGCGCGGTAGAGGGTACTTGTTCTTCACCGTCACTTTGTTCAATTGCCTATAATCAATACACATTCGCATGGAACCATCTTTCTTTTTAACAAATAATACCGGTGCACCCCACGGAGACACACTAGGACGGATGAAACCCTTATCTAGAAGCTCTTGAAGCTGCTCTTTTAGTTCTTTCAACTCGGCTGGTGCCATCCGATAAGGAGGAATGGATATGGGCTGAGTGACCGGCACCAAGTCAATGCCAAAATCAATATCCCTGTCCGGCGGCATGCCCGACGGGTCTGAGGGGAATACATCTGGGAAGTCCCTCACAACAGGTACAGAATCAATGCTAGGAGACTCAGCTCCCACATCTCTCACAAAAGCTAAGTACGATAAACACCCTTTTTCAACCATCTTCTGAGCTTTTAGGAACGAAATAACACGGCTAGGGACGAAATCGGTCGAACCCCGCCACTCGATCTGAGAAATACCAGGAATGGCCAACGTAACTATCTTAGCATGACAGTCCAATATAGCATGATACGGAGACAACCAGTCCATACCCAATATAACATCAAAGTCCACCATCCCCAACAATAACAAATCGGCCTGGGTCTCCAGACCCCCAATAGATATAACACAGGATCTATAGACATGATCCACAACAATCGTATCACCCACGGGGGTGGATACATGAACAGGTAAATCAAGACTACCACGAGTCGCACCCAAATGATGTGCAAAATAAGAGGACACGTAAGAATATGTGGATCCTGGATCAAATAGAACAGAGGCATCTCCGTGACAGACAGAAATGATACCTGTAATCACTGCATCGGAGGCAACTGCATCGCGCCTGTCAGGAAGTGCATAGAAATGTGCCTGGCCTCCACCAGATCTCTCCTCGCCCCTAGGGCGACCCCGAGAAGGCTGACCTCCACCTCTACTAAACTAAGATGGTGCTGAAGAGGAGGGTTGATCCCTCTGCTGAGTCCTGCCCCTACGTAGTCGAGGGCACTGTCTCCTCATGTGGCCAAACTCACCACACTCATAACATGCACCTGGTGCTGGAGAAGTAGGTGTTGCACTCTGGGCTGGGAGGGCACCAAGCGATGACTGACCCTGCTGAAACCCCTGTCGACCACGACCATAAGAACCTCCGCTCTGCTCTGGGCGGCCTGAATGAGAAGGTCTAGATGAGCGACCTCTGCTCTGCTGGGAATGCCCTCTAGATGGAGCACCGCTGAAACTGCCAGAACCACGAGGCCTCTTGGCCTCCCGCTCCTCTCTCTCTCGGCGACGATCCGCCTCAATGGAGCGTGCCATATCAGCTACCTGCTCAAACGATGATGACAGAACTCGCTCGCTGGTCATAAGAATACGGATAGAGTAGTTGAGGCCATCAATGAACCTCCTGATCCTCTCCCTATCAGTGGGGATCATCCATGTGGCATGCCTAGCCAACCGAGTGAATCTAAGCTCATACTGGGTCACAGACATGTCGCCCTGAATCAACCACTCGAACTGGCGACGTAGCTCCTCGCGACGAGACCGAGGTACATATTTCTCTAGAAAGAGAGTAGAGAACTGCTGCCATGTGAGAGGTGCTGCTCTTGCAAGCCTACGCCTCTCAAACTCCTCCCACCAATCAAATGCGGGACCAGTGAACTGAAATGTAGTAAATGAAACTCCGCTGGACTCAAGAATACCGGCCGTACGCAGCATCTTCTGACACTTATCCAAGAAACCCCGGGCATCCTCGCCCTCGGCGCCACTAAAATGGGGTGGCCGAAGTCTACCAAATCTCTCAAGACGACGCTGCTCGTCTTCGGGCATAACCTCAACCATATGCTCTGGAGCTGGAGCTGGTGCAGTCGGAGGAATAACCGGTGCAACTACCGGAGCGGGGACCGCCTCTGGCGTCCGAAGTCCCCGAACAACCGGGTCGGTGTGCGAGCTGCAGGGGTCCGCCGACCACCCCCTGACCTGAGATGTCGCTACGGTAGAGGTAGCTGAGACTACCTGAGCCAAACCGGAACACACCGATAATATCTTAGCAAGAGTCTCCTGAAGACCAGGAATAGCAATAGATACAGTCTGCCCCTGAACTGGGGCTGTTGGAGCATCAACCACTGGGGGCTGCTCCTGAACTGGTATAACAGGAGGGTCAGCTGGCACTGCCTCAGCTACCCTACCTCTACCTCTAGCACGACCTCGCCAACGGCCTCCAACGGGTGGGAATGGAGGTCGTCCACCTCGTCCTGATGCTCGCGTTCTCGCCATCTGTGAGAGAATAGAATATAGAAGTTCAATTCTCAGAACAACAAGATCGCACGACAGAGTTCAAGAAAAGTGAAGTGTTTCCTAAAGGTTCGCAGCCTCCCGAGGATAAGTACAGGCGTCCCGTACCGATCCACAAGACTCTACTAACCGGCTCAAGACTCATGAGGCCTAGTAAACCTAGGCTCGATACCAACTTGTCACGACCCCAAATCCGGTCGTGATGGCGCCCAGCACATTGCTAAGCCAGCCCGACCAATCAATATCAACCACGGAGCTAGAAGCTCACTTTAGCCCATTTAGGCATATTAATTCACGAAATAACAGCGATACATATAACGAAAACGGGGAACCAAGTCCCACAATACATTAACTCCCATAGACCAAGGGTCAAGAGTCATGAGCCTCTACCGAACATGAGTGTATAAAGGTTTACAAGATACCAAGTGCGGAAAGAAAAGTCAATACAAAATCAAGACGGTAAGAAGGAATATCGGGTCCTGCGGACTCTGCAGCTACCTCGAATATCCACAAACGTCGCCTCGCACAGCTACTGGATCAGCCCCTCCGGAGTCTGAACCCCCACAATGAGCACGGGTACCCAAAAATTGGAGTCGGGCTACGCGCCGTAGCGGTCATATCATGCATTGCATTGCATTTAGCTACATCTGCTAGCTGTTATGCTATTTATTGGTATTTGTTGGTACAGGTACAGTGAAGATTGATTCTATGACAGGGTAGCTGATTATAGCTTTACATAGTGCTTTATTGCGGATTTCTTATCTGCGCTGTCTTACCATTGTTTATTACCACTGAGTCTGGCAGTACTCATTTTACTCCCTGCACCTTGTGTGCAGATCCAGGTACCTCTCAGCAGTGATCCAGTAGCTGTGCGAGGCAACGTTTGTGGATATTCGAGGTAGCTGCAGAGTCCGCATGACCCGATATTCCTTCTTACTGTCTTGATTTTGTATTGACTTTTCTTTCCGCACTTGGTATCTTGTAAACCTTTATACACTCATGTTCGATAGAGGCTCATGACTCTTGACCCTTCGGTCTATGGGAGTTGATGTATTATGGGACTTGGTTTCCCGTTTTTGTTATTTGTATCGCTATTGCTTCGTGATTTAATATGCTTAAATGGGCTAAAGTAAGCTTCTAGCTCCGTGGTTGATATTGATTGGTCAGGCTGGCTTAGCAATGTGCTGGGCGCCATCACGACCGGATTTGGGGTCGTGGCATGGTGAAAGCTACAAGATCACCTCTGTCACACAGTTGTGACACACTTATCAGGCTATATTTCAAGTCATCTATCAAATAGACATGCTCGATGGAATGAGAGCCTGTCTTCCCTACCTTTTCAACCCCAATGATCTCACCTTTCTTTCCATTTACAAAGGAGACATTATCTCCTTTTAGGTTTCCAAGTGAAAGGAACTAGTCCTTGTTCCCAGTCATATGTTTTGAGTAGCCACTATCCATGTACCATATTTGGATACTCCCCTTCACTTGGACTTGCAAAATGAAATCATGGGTTAGTCTTAGGAACACAAACTAGTTTGGGTCCCTTTCTATGGGTAAAAGGATTAATTAAACTTTTCTTTGCCCAACCAGGCAGTTTGTGTTTTTCTTAAACAAAGGCTTCGTTCTTTTGACTGGCATTTTAATTTGCATATCAATGAAGTCCAATAATAGCTCATCCAACCTTTCTTTAGACAAAAAATTAATCTTTTCTTTAAGATGTAGGATACTTACCTCCTGTTCATGCTCTGATTCTCCGATGGTCATAAGAGCTTTCTCATCTTCAGCTTCATCTTCTGAGCCCTCATATGAGGTTTCTCCCCATGCAGCAACCA